>JAXIVD010003134.1:0-7500 GCA_036785275.1 Cancer borealis
CTCCCATGACTCACTCGCCTCCTTGTAAGCTGACGTGAGGTGGGTGTCAACGTGAAACAGGTTGTAATTACCAGGTGTGGGAAAAGAACGAGGCGAGGGTAGCCACCTGTGCAATAAGAGCAGTCAAGTGGGCGGAGGGCGTGGTGGTAGGAATACACACACACACACACACACACACACACACACACACACACACACACACACACACACACACACACACACACACACACACACACACACACAAGAGGAATGAGAAGTCAGCAGACCAGTCCTACGTGTCTGGTCGTGAAGATGTATTTACCAGGGACGCCTTCTGATCCTCATTCTCCTCCTCCTCCTCCTCCTCCTCCTCCTCCTCCTCCTCCTCCTCCTTCCTCCTCCTCCTCCTCCTCCTCCTCCTTCTCCTCCTCCTCCTCTTCCTCCTCCTCTTCTCCTCTCCTCTCTTCTTCTTCATCCTCCTTTGCTTTATCATCATAAGCATTATTAGTATTCAACCCTTCATTTATTTTTCACTCATTTTTATTTTAGTTCTATTATATATTTACATACACCATACTTTACATATATACACCTTTAGGTCCTTATACATACATCTCGACTTGCCTGAACCCTAATCTAAGTTAATTTTTCTCTCTTACGTTTTTTTCTCTTCCTTTTAGGTAGGTAACGTGGCGTGTCGAGGCCCATCTGCTGCTACACCACTTACAAGGTGGTGGTGGGTTGAGGGGCAGGCAGGTGGTGGTGAGGGCGACCTTCCGTCCGTCCAGGTGGTGGTAGCCTCGCGTAGGTAAGTCAGCCTCGGGGGTGTTAAAATTTCTCAGTATGTCCTTATGTGTTTAGGGAGATGTTAGGCTCATGTTCTGCTTAGGTGATGATAATGGTGAAGCTGCCTTGAGACTTGGCAAGAATTATCTGGTTTGAGTGTGTGTGTGTGTGTGTGTGTGTGTGTGTGTGTGTGTGTGTGTGTGTGTGTGTGTGTGTGTGTGTGTGTGTGTTGCTTTGATTCAGCTTTAGTATATATTAATTACTTTTTACCTTTATTTTTATTTTACTCGTCTGTGCCACAATGACACTTCTCATAAAAATAAAATAAAAAGATGATATATACTTAATATTTATCCTCGAAATTACTTGCCCCAGAAAACAACCACTTCAATCACGACAAACACGCATTACAACTTCCACTTTCATTCACCGTCATCACATCATCACTTTTCTTGCTCCACTTTTATTCTTCTTTTTTTTAACTTTTTCTATGATAACACTTCTGTAGTCATCATTTCTTCCCTTCTTCCCACACTCCCTTCATGGCGGATTAGTCGAAAAAAGATGAACTCTTGCTAATCAAATGCCACACTGACCCTTATTTCCCTGTGTACAACTACCTACCCACCTCACGTACTTAATTAAAAGGCCAAGGAGAGGATGAGACTAACATATAACCATCAACTTAACATTTAAATCTTTCATCTCAATAGTTCAAGTTTACGAACGTTATGGAATGTGTTCTGAGGCTATGAGAGTGAAGCTGAGACATAAAATTAAAAGGAGACGTGAACAGTTGGTGAAGTGACCTTTAAAGTGTGTTAGATACGTGTGACTGCAGGAAGGAGGAGGTTGGGTGAAAGGTCGGGTAGCAGCAGCATGGGAAGTAGTAAAGGTGTGGCGGGTGACTTGGAGGCGTGGGAAGGTGTATTGGAGGTGCAGATCAGGCTAGAAGTCACTAAGGTGTGGCTGTTGTGCATGTCTGACTAGCTTACCAAGAGGTGTGACTGTTGTGTATGTCTGACTAGCTTACCAAGAAGTGTGACTGTTGTGTATGTCTGACTAGCTTACCAGGAGGTGTGGCTGTGTGTATGTCTGACTTCCTTACCAAGACGTGTAACTGTTGTGTATGTCTGACTAGCTTACCAGGAGGTGTGGTTGTGTGTGTGTCTGACTAGCTTATCAAGAGGTGTGGCTGTGTAGTAGGACTGTGATTTGAGTCAATACGCGCACAGAAACAGTCATTCTTTTGATGTTCTTGGGGTGAGTGATGTAGCGGGGATGTGGTGGTGCAGTTAGTGTGGCTAATTGAATAGTGAGTCTGTCGTGGTGTAGGTTAAAGAGAGTAGGACAAAAATATTACCTGCGTCACACTAGATCAGTCCTACGGGTGTAGTGAGGAATGTGGCCGCCCAGTGAAGGCCAGAAGAGGTGTGGCCACGGAGGAGGAGGAGGAGTACAAAGGAGTACAAAGGAAGAACAGACAGCAACAGTCCTACTGGACCTAACGAGGCTGTCTGTTTAGCTACACTACTACTACTATAATATCTACGTGATAGAGACAAAAGGACAGCAAAGTGGAAGGCTCCTCCCCACCCACCCCTCCCTCCAGCCGAAGCTGGCCGGAAGAGGAAGTGATACCATGTAGGAGGGGGAGGAGGAGGAGGAGGAGGAGGAGGAAGAAGAGGAGGAGGAGGAGGAGGAGAAGGAGGAGGCCATGGGAGGTATATGGTAGCAGGAGAGGGAGAGCTGTTCCTTCTTTCTCTCTCTTCCTATTTGATTCATTATTTCTCCTTCCCCTCTACGTTCTTCCATTTCTAATAACTCCTCCTCCTCCTCCTCCTCCTCCTCCTCCTCCTCCTCCTCCTCCTCCTCCTCCTCCTCCTCCTCCTCCTCCTCTCCCATTTGCTACAGATACATGCTTCGAATACTAATTCACATATATTTACGTAGTCGCCTTTATCGCATTCACATTTTTTTTTATATAACATTTTTTTTGTGTGGATATCGGTCTGCCTCTGTGTGTGTGTGTGTGTGTGTGTGTGTGTGTGTGTGTGTGTGTGTGTGTGTGTGTGTGTGTGTGTGTGTGTGTGTGTGTGTGTCTATGCCTTCCTGTCTTTGTGTCTGTGTGTGTCTGTCTGTCTGTTACCACCTATACCGTTTGCTATATTAATCACCTCCATCCTCTTGTCTCATTATGCAACACAGTTTCTCATAACACTTTGGCCTTGGTACTCCCTAACGTCCCCTCCCATCACCCCCCATCACCCCCCATCACCCCTATCACCCCCCATCACCCCCTATCACCCCCCATCACCCCCTGTCATTCTCTGTTATCATCAGCCCTTCATTCCTTCCTTCTCTTTATTTCCATCCCTTACTTTTTCCATTCCCATCCTTGTCATTCTCTCTCCTTTTCCTTTCTTTCGTACTGTTATTTTACATTCATACATACATTTATTGGGTTATTTATTCTTTCTTTATTTTTATTAGTTCATTAATTCTTTCGTTTCTTATTTCTTTTTCTTTCTTTTTTTCTCTCTCTCTAAGGCGTTGTGTGGCAAGGAGAATTATTTGGAAGTGTTACGTAATATTTCCAGAAACACTTGATTCTTGGATTCTTATTGGCCTTGATTTTTTTTATTCTACTTTTTTTTTTTTTTTTTTTTTTTTTTTTTTTTTTTTTTTTCTGTGTATAAGACGTTTTAGAAATTGGTACATGATCTGTGTCACGTGTGTTTTTGCATTCCGCGATGTCATGATGTATTAAGTCAAGGTTTTATTCATATTTATTCATTATTTTTATATATCTATCTGTCTTTTTAGTTATATAGACGTACTTAAACTATACGTATGTATATTCATGTATCTGTGTATCTATCTTCCTCATCAGCCTTCTAGTACGTACATATTTTAATTTTTTTTATGATAGTTATAAAGAATCGATGCCTTTTCTTATATATTATACGTCATTGTTCTATTCGTTTCCCTTCCCTTCCCTTCCCCTTCATTCCCTTCCCTTCCCTTCCCTTCCCTTTCCTTTCCTTCCCTCCCTTCCCTTCTCTTCCTTCCCTTCCTTCCCTTCCCTTCTCTTCCCTTTCTTTCCCTTCCCTTTCCTTCCCTCAAGCAAAACATACTATACATATTCTTCCTCTCCCCTCCCTTTCCCCTCACTGTTGCTTAGGCCTAACAGCACCTTCACCTTCTTCTCGGCCTTCGTCAGTCCGTCAACCCTAATCACGTGAAGAGGTTTTTGTTCCCCTCAAAAGGCCACTTCCCCGCCAACAGGTTGAGGCTCACCTTAAGATCACTAACTTGTGACTCCCTCGAGAAAAAGTGTTTGAGGGGGACACATTTTGCAGATCCAGTGATAGCTTGTTTAAATGTACTGTTTGTTGTACCTTTATATTATTTTTGAAGGAGGGAGAGATACATAGGAAGGAGGGATGAGGAAGGGAGGAAGGATGTTTGCTGGCATGAGTGAACTTGTTGGGAAAAAGGGGAGGTAGAGTGAGTTTGTTTTCTCTTTCTATGCGTGGTTGTGTGAGGCGTGGTTATAAGGACACGCGATGGAGAGTGAGAGTGTTGAGGCAAACTTGAGAACAGACGTAAAGAGGATATAAATCAATAATATCTGTAACAGTACCATTTAGAAGAGATCAGAGAACGAAAAAGAAGTTATTGCGTTAGTTAATGACACCAACTTCTTTGTGTGTGTGTGTGTGTGTGTGTGTGTGTGTGTGTGTGTGTGTGTGTGTGTGTGTGTGTGTGTGTGTGTGCGTGCGAGCCTATCACCTCATGGACACGTGAGAGGGGCACTCCATAAACCATTTGAGTGCGGTTGAAAAAATAAATGTTAGCGGAGGCAGAAAACACTCCAAGTTGTGGCAGTAATGATAGGTTGTGAAGGACCTGGTGGTGGTGGTGGTGGTGAGTGTGATGGTGGTGGTGATTGTGGTGGTGATTGTGGTGGTGGTGGTGGTGCAAGTAACAGACCATCACGTTTGATATCCAAAAATTACGTCGATTATCAGTGAAATGATCCTAATTCCGTTTTTAGTAGACAGATTTGAACCCAGAAGAAACCCAACTTCTAAAACGCTGAATTAACTGATTTTTTGAAGCATCGAACGAGCTGATCATTTGAAGTATCGTTGAAAATTCCCTTCTGAAGCACTATTGAAACCGAGCCTTTGAAGCATTGCATGAACTACGTCTCTGAAGCACTGAAGGACACAAACAGGGTTCACTCTTCCCCATTGAGAGGCAAGAGAAAGGTCGGAAGTAAAGTGATCTGTAGACGTATATAATCTTTGCCCCCACAAGAAAAAAGAAATCATGGTGAGTGTTTGACAAATGACGCGGAGATATTCTTAAGAGCTGAGTCATTATTCATTAGCACATGAATGAAGACATTGTGGCCGTGATTAAGAGGGTTCCAAAATTAATGAAAGAGGAGTGGAAGATGAAAAAATATACCTCTTAGTAACTTTGTATGTAGGAAGTCATTTGTCACCGCAGAGAAGAGAGAGAAAAAATATATGAATGTTGGTGTATGAGGAGAGTTGAGAGACCAATGCTTCGTTCAATACTAACTCAAGGCTGGATGATGTGTATATATTCTTTTCCTTTTAACTCATCACCAAACGTTCTATGTAAACCCTTTAAGGAAAACAATAGAATAGAGGGGAGTGGAGCAGTGTATCCTTCTAACTCTTCCTGCTTCCTACACGCTAAACTCTGGGAAGGAGATTACTAGCTTGTCTCCTGCAAAAACGATAAAAAAATTAATCTTAAAATTGCTTGACTCTTTTGCTGTGTTTTACTGCTCTTGACATTTCTACGATTTTTTCTTCCATATCCATTTAACAGTTGAACTTAGGCCTTCCTTTTTATAGATATGTTCCAGAAAATGAACAGGATGTCAGTAATGAAACGAGTATTGTGGGCGAGAATGACCGTGAAAGGAGACGTGCCTCAAACCCTTCCTCGTCTGGATGGACTCAAAGGTTTAGATGATAAAGAGGAAAAGAAAAAGGGGTTAAGAAAGGTATTTGTTGAGGATTTGAAAGTCACTCCCTCGTCATCGAAAGAAAATAAGATAATGATAACTATAGTAGTAAAATTAAAGAGAGAGAGAGAGAGAGAGAGAGAGAGAGAGAGAGAGAGAGAGAGAGAAGAGAGAGAGAGAGAGAGAGAGAGAGAGAGAGAGAGAGAGAGAGAGAGAGAGAGAGAGAGAGAGAGAGAGAGTTTGCCTAAATAACAAGTTTGCACGGAAGCACGGTAGTAAATCCACATTCATATGCATAATTTTATAAAGTGTCAAGGATGAAATAGAAAGAGAGAAAAAAAGATAACTAGTTTGATCCCACCCGTTCCACCTGCCCTTCCCGCCCCTCCTCCTACAGCCTTACTTCCTACAATCTTTGCAGCTCACCCATCATTACCTTCAGGAAAATAACTAGTATGAGAATAGGCCTACAGTCCCCCCACCTTCCGCCCCCCCCACACCCACATACACACTCAGCTACGCCTTCACTCTACACTTTTACTTCATGCGTCATCCACAAACATTTCAGCCTCCGCTCCTCCTCCTCCTCCTCCTCGTCCCCCCCCTCTCCGAGCCTTCAGTCCACTTGCTTGGCGACCATCCGTACCCACGACCCTCACAGCCTCGTCAGGGGCGCCGCACAAAGGTCAGCCAAGCACAGCCCCTCCATGGAAGGACGACAAATAAGAGTAAAAAAGAACATTAAGAACACGACGCTGCATTGTGCACTACGCAGTGGGGGGGGGGTGGGGGGGAGAGAGAGAGAGAGAGAGAGAGAGAGAGAGAGAGAGAGAGAGAGAGAGAGAGAGAGAGAGAGAGAGAGAGAGAGAGAGAGAGAGAGAGAGAAAGAGAAAGAGAAAGAGAAAGAGAAAGAGAGAGAGAGAGAGAGAGAGAGAGAGAGAGAGAGAGAGAGAGAGAGAGAGAGAGAATATACGCGTGTTACAAGGGCGGCACTCCAGGGCGTAAAAGTGACCCCGGCCAAGCGAAGGGCAAGATGACCTCAAAGTTACAATAATAATGATAATAATGATAATGATAATAATAAAGTCTGTCATTTCTCACTAATTCTCGAGGCAGCTCTTTGGATCCTGCGCAGTGTGGACGTTGCCAGGCAGATGCTGTTTTGTTTTTTATTCTAGTATGATGTTGTTGTTGAATCAAGTTATAGTTGTAAAAAAAAATATACAATACAAATGTGCAAGGGATCCGAGCGAGTGTAAATGAAAATGTAGGTTAAAAAATACAATAATGATGCTACATTTTAACGATAACATTATATTTTTTGTGTGTGGAATTGATATATTACAAAGAATGTTATCAAGTAATGCGTGTAATTGTGAAGATTGTAGTGTATTAAGTGTTCATCTTTTGTTGGTACCACTTTATATGTTATTACCACTTTCTTAGATAATAGTGAAATATGAAGCAACTCACGGAAGCATGAATGAGTGGATTATCAAGTTATTTTAAGGTTATACACAATAATTACCTGTTATTCAAGTACGTATTAATAAGTATCACGGACGAATCATCACGTTTATAATCCATTGAAAACTATATAAACTAGAACATATATACTTCACTTCACTTCATTTTTTTTTTTCAATATCGTTTCTTATTTCATCCAAACTCGTTGATCCTGTTTATTTATTTAGTTATTTGATCATTTATTTCACTCACAGTTA
>JAXIVD010003134.1:15000-49467 GCA_036785275.1 Cancer borealis
AGAGAGAGAGAGAGAGAAGAGAAAGAGAAAGAGAGAGAGAGAGAGAGAGAGAGAGAGAGAGAGAGAGAGAGAGATTACCCTCAGCCGTGGAGAAGAAAAAACTAAATATAAACAAAAAAGAAGAAAGGAAATCAGAAGAAAAAGTTGTCCTCACTTGTCTAGTCACGAGAGTAAGTGATCTTCAGGAACAGTAATTATGGATGGTAATGCAACCTCGCCTCTAGTAACACCGCTTAACTTATTATTATTATTATTATTATTATTATTATTATTATTATTAATATTATTATATGAATAGTAGTAGTTGTAGTAGTAGTAGTAGTAGTAATAAGAAAAATAGTATTAGTAGTCACACGCCAATATTGTAGAAAATAACTGTTTAATACCGGAAATTAATGCACGATGCTCAAATATCTCAAGGCGGAAGGGAAGGCAAGAGGTTCACGGAGGGGTTGGAGGCGCGGCTGTGTGGAAAGAACGACTGATGGTGTCCGAGGGCGGGAAGGAAACGAGGAAGGTTGAGTGTGTGGCGGCAAGGTGTGTGAACAAGTGTGATGGATGGAGGCGACGAGAAGTGGATGCAATGCAATGTTAAAACTGTGAAGGAAGGTTAAGTTTCGTAAAGGAAAGGAAGTAGGTCACCTTTATATTACTTCCATTTTCCTTACAAAACTTGCCATTCCCTTGAAGTACTGGGTCTTCGTCAACTTTTTTTTATATTATTATTCGTAAGCTGAGTTGCATGTTCAGCAAAGCGGGATCAGTTTGTACTCAAGGTTTTAGGTTATATTTTTTTCCAGAGACTTCAACGGTGTATTGAGTAACTTGTTTATGCAAGTCTTGTGATTGTAATCGTAATATATCAGGTGATGCATGTTAATTGTTTGGAAACGTGGTTACTGATGTTAATTATTATGATTATTATTATCATTATTTTTACTAGTAGTAGTAGTATCATTATTATTATTATCTTCGTAGTCGTATTCGTCGGAGTAGTTGTAGTAGTTGTAGTAGTAATAGTAGTAGTAATATTAGTTATTGTCTTTCTTTTCCTTGTTATGCAATTGTAGGTCAAAAAAGTAATGTCGTCCTTTCCTTAGTGGTCGTGTCACTACATGGTCGTGGTGTGGCGAGGCGGCTCAAAGCGTATTGAATGACCACCACTAGGCCACCGTGAGTAAACTAAACAGAGCGTGTCAACCCCTGCCTCATGCAACCTCTCTCTCTCTCTTCTGTATATACTGTGAAATAACGTGTGTGTGTGTGTGTGTGTGTGTGTGTGTGTGTGTGTGTGTGTGTGTGTGTGTGTGTGTGTGTGTGTGTGTGTGTGTGTGTGTGTGTGTGTGTGTGTGTGTGTGTGTGTGTGTGTGTGTGTGTTAATCTTCGGTATACAAGCGCTAGTATAAAAACTATTATAAACTCGACGTAAATTTATATACCCCACTGATCTCTGTCTCGTGCCACAAAATCCTGTGTTTCATCATCACTTCCGCGCGTCCAGCCTTCATTACCTCCTTCAGTCTCCTGGGTCACGTTGCTTTCTTTTTATACTGATGTCATTACTTAGGTTATATGTGTTTTCTTTTCTTTATATATATTTTGTTTCCCTTTGAGGCAGTTTCACGCTTGACGGTCACTGTTTTTCACTTTCATTTCCAAGCGTATGGAGGTGGAAGGAAGGGATGATGTGGTGTCACGTGGGGAGATCCAGTCCTCTTCTGACCTTCACTCACACGGCCACGCCTTCCTCCCCGTCACACACACACACACACACACACACACTAGAGAGTGTCGTATGACCCTTCCTTTTCTCTACAACTCTGTTCATCGTCCTTCATCCTCCTTCCTTCCCTTTTCCATCCGTCCCTCAGCTTTCCTTTCCCATCTGGCGGCGTACTCTGCAACCTCTAGGTGAGCGAACAACAGCTTTTTTTTTTCTACTTTATCTCTATGCACGTAACAACCTTGAAACTTCCCCATTTTTTTTCTTATCGTTAATTTTTTCTCATTTTCGTCGTCTTCACCTTCCTCCTTCCTCTCCACCTCTTCTCACTTCCCTTTCGTTCTCTGTTTTTCGTACGTATACCTAGTAACAGTCGCTCTCACTTTCTGTTCGTCCCCTTTACTCTCCCTCTCTTCCCCATTTCCTTTCTTCCTTCATCCTTTTCTCTTCCCACTCACCACACCTGGGACTTTCAAGGGCAGCAGCTATACGAATGAGAACAATCTTGGGTACCCTAGTTATTACCTGACAGCCAGGTCACTGTACTTGGGTCACTTCCCCTGTCCCCACCCTGTCTTTTTTTTCTCTCCACTTTTTTTTCTTTTCTTTTTAGTCTTTTATATACCTAAGGTGGTCGTCTGGCGCCTGTCGTTGATACCTGAGCAAGGAGTCTGTCTCTAATGAGTTACACTACCCCTACCACGTGACCCTCTCCTCCCCTTTCCTCTACACTTCATGCAATACTCTTCTGTAGTGCATTGTATTTACGCTCTATTATTGTTGTTGTTATTGTTGCACATTGTACCTCATGTGTTTTGTCTATATTAAATTTTTCGAACCTGTTACTAATCATTTTTTTCTCCTCCTCCCTGACTTACCTTTTGTATAGTACAGACGTAGACAAATGCTTATATACGTATAGTGAAGAGCACAACAAATAGAAATAAACTAATACAGTGAGGGGCCTTATCACTTCAAGGAGGACAGGTTAGAGAAGGGAAAGTAAGTGGAACAGTTACATCTAGACTGGCTGATAACTAGTGACTATTCCAAGGCATGATGGATAACGACTAACGACCGTTTAATGAGTAGTTATAAGCACCATTAACCTAATATCGTCACTTCTATATTAAACAAACAGCATCACCTCATAGCCTATAGATGTTTGCAAGAAAAGGCAATACGTGTGATTATTATTGAATCGAACTGAAGGCTAGAACATGATTTTATATTTCTAGGCCTATCAAGTAGTGCGCACCACCCTTGTCATCTTTGAACCACCTGACTCGGGAAGGAAGAGGAAGGAACCCACACAGCTGCTGGACGAGGCTGGGCATAGCAGACTTCCCTCGTAGCAGACATTCTATTCACCTGACGCAATGGTTGGGAAGCTGATGCACCTGTTTGGACGCCACACACCATCCAAATTACATCAATAGCACGGTAAGATCCTCCTGTGTGTTATGGGGACGAAAGGAGTGAAGGGGTGTGTGGGTGTGTGCCGGCAGCAGGTCCGGGTAGTGAAGCCAGGCAGACAGGGTTAGGTTACCTTGCCTAACATCAAGGTGCATCTCGTCAAGGTGGGGATGGGCTGGTCTATACTTTCTAGTAAGGTAGGAATATTGCCAATCCATTTCCCAATAATTCATGGGTATTGCTTTTTACAATGGCAACACACCTCAGGATAAACGTCTTTGGTTACAATACTGTCACTGCTTTACAGGATTACATTTTTATGCAGTAATGGGAAAACTGTTACATACACATGTGGCACCACTAGCATTAGGTGATTGGAAAATAGTAACCTGTAGTCCTCTAATTCAGTTTCCAATTAAACAGTAGGCCTATGTAGTTTTTGGATCTGGTTCATTACACATGAATTTATCTGGTTTTCAGAGCCTCATGACCTGATTTCAGGAGTCATGAGCTGCTCATGATTACTGAAATCAGATTTGACACCAGATATATTACTTTTAATTTTTTTCCATTAGTGATGCATTGTTCAATGATGTTATTCTGAAGCCTGGCATTGTGTAATCAAGGGGTTGGTGGCAGAAGTGTTGAAACTAGTGTTTAATGAATGGGGTTTTGTTTTGGCAATGGGCAGCATGTATACATTATAACATGTTAGGTTCAATTTGAACCTTACTAAGATTGTGAATTGAATGTCTGAATACTTTTGCCTCAAACTAGTTTACCTTATTTTCATTTATTTGTATATTTATATTTTCTTTGTTATACATTTGGCAAGTTATTTTTTATTTGATAGTTTTCATTGAGTCGCAGAAATTTACGGAAAAAATGTCAACTGACGGACTTAAGAATAGTATTTTGATCACATTACTAGTATGGAACATTAAACCTTAATGATTAAATTTACGCAGCTCACGGTTGCTGTGCTTGTCAAGGAATTGTTGTATACAACCTCTTGGAAGAACAATATAAGGGTTTAGATTATGTTTATTTATATATATATATATATATATATTTTTTTTTTTTTTCTTTTTTTCTAAGACATAGGAACTTCAGCTTACACATCTATGTATTCCCTGGTAGGTGTAAAAGGTCATTCAGACAACTGCGGAAAGCTCGGAGCCTTCCTTACAGAACTTTACTTTCATTGAGGGAAGAAAAAAATATCACATAATGGTCATCTTAGTTTTGTTACTTAATATTTTCCCAATCTTTTTCTCCTTCTTACCTGCATGCCATATCACAATGTATAACTAGGTAATTTAGTTTAACCTAACACTAATCAAACCTTTCAGATGGGCTGGTCAAGAATATGAAGCTTGATGTCCTTACAATCCTTGAGGAGAAGCTGCAGGGATTAGTTTGGCCTCCAGCTGCTATTTTGAAGATTAAAGTGAGGTATGTTTACTATTATTATTACTATTATCAGCACTGTGGATGAAGAGTTTGGTGCAAAGCTGAGTGAGGAGTTTTGGAATGAAATTAAGAAAGAGGAGTAGGGTGTGAATGTGAGAATTATGGAGTGCATGTAAGAGGTAAAGAGGAAGTAAAAGGAGTATGGAAGAATCACTTTGAATGTTTAGTAAATGAGAATACAGAAAGGGAATCAATAGTGTCGAACATGGTTATGGAAAGGGGTGGAAAACGTGTGTGTGCAGAAAGGAAGTAAAGAAAGCAAGAGACAAACTTAAGTGTGGTAAAGCTACAGGTGTGGATTTAATAACTGCAGAAATGTTAAGATGTGGAGGAGACGGAGTTGTAGAATGGATGTTCATTATATGAGACCTTGCGTGGAGACAGAGAAATATCAGATGATTGGAAGAAGGTAAAATTGTTCCCTTGCATAAAGATGTGTAATAATTATAGATGGATAAGTTTGCTTAGTGTGCCAAGAAAAGTATATATGAGAGTCCTGACTGAGAGACTGTTGGAAGTAACTGAAAGGAAGATTAGCAAGAAGCAAGTAGGATGTAGGAAACGAAAAGGCTTTTTGGACCAGATATTGCAATTGAAATGATGATAGAGGAGTACTTAGGGAAGGGTGAAAAACTCTTGAGCCAGTGGTTCCCAACCCCAAGGTCACGACCCAAATGAGGGTCGTTAGGGTCGCTGGAGGGTATTAAAAAAATAGTTATAAGCAACAGGGGGTTGGTCGTAAATCCAGTTGGCTGTACTATATATATAATGTGTATATATATATATATATATATATATATATATATATATATATATATATATATATATATATATATATATATATATATAACTGTTATCCAACAATGCGAGAACGTAAACTTTCGAGGCATCACAATAAAAAATCTAAAAACCTAAGCCAAATAATAGACAGAGGTAAGTCCATCTGTGCCTCCATATAAGCCTACTGGCGCCAACGATTTATGATATTTATGTATATATATATATATATATATATATATATATATATATATATATATATATATATATATATATATATATATATATATATATATATGTGTGTGTGTGTGTGTGTGAGAGGATGATCTGCTTGGAGTTAGTGTGAAGAGCCAATCAGCAATCAATGTGAGCCAATCAGCCAATAGTTTACCAGCTTGGAGTTGGCTCAACCAATCAGCAACTATTTGATTTACTTCGAGTTTGCAGTGCAAATGAACTACCTTCATATTCTCGCCACCTCAGTCTATCTAGTACCAGTTTTTGGTATAAACAAAATCAATCATGACTGAAGAAAATTCACAATTAATTGTTGAAGAAGTCAATTCAAGCCGAGGAGGATGCTTCGGTGGTATCTTGGCTTGCATCTTGGCGCTCTTTAAGAAGATGAAGAAGCAGAGACGCCATTCCAAGGGTAAGAATGGTGATCTTGGTAAGCATTCTGTGGCAGATCTGGCATCCAACACATCTTCATGTAAAGAAACAGAGGTACAAGAAAGCAACGAGGAGCAGCATGAAGCCGTGAAGGAGTTAGAGCCCAAGGTTATCAAGACCTGGGCCGTACCAGACTGTGACTCCCGGGTAGAAGAGTCTGTCCCAGACTGTGACTCCCGGGTAGAAGAGTCTGTCCCAGACTGTGACTCCCGGGTAGAAGAGTCTGTCCCAGACTGTGACTCCCGGAGGGAAGAGTCTGTCCCAGACTGTCTCTCCCGGGTAGATGAAGAGTTTGTTGCACAAAAGTTCTACCCAGTGGATTCACTTCCTGATTCTGACGATGCCAACGATCAAGAGTTCATTTCCTCTCCCTCCACCTCCTCCCCCTTGTCCTGCACACACCCAGAACTACTGATGCAGCCCCGCGGGGTGCTCCTCACCTTCTACAGCACCGTCATCGACCCGCCCGCCATCCTCCTCGTGGGCACTGACAAATATGAGAATGACCACCTCATCTCACAGGCAACAGAGCGCGTCCTATTCTTCCACGTGGACGATCTGCCTTCTGCACACGTCTACCTGCAGCTGGAGGCCGGCGAGGGACTTAAGGACGTGCCTCAAGCCCTGCTGCACGACGCAGCACAGCTGTGCAAGGCCAACAGCTCCCAGGGCAACAAGCTGGCCAACGTGGTAGTGATGTACACGCTGGGCTCAAACCTACGCAAGGATCGCCACATGAAGGCCGGTGAAGTGGGCTTCGTTAAAGAGAGGGACGTGCGCAAAATTTTAGTAGCCAAGCGAGATGAAAAGGTGATGAGCCGCCTCAACCAGACCAAGAGCAAGGTGCTTTCAGCCAAGGCAGAGCGGGAGAAACAGGAGAAGGTTCTGGAGCGACAGCGGCAGAAGGCAAAGATTAAGGACCAGCGACGACAACAGCGTCTACAACAGCAGCAGCAGCAGCAGGCCAACAATGGATCACAAATGGACGTTTGTCAAGATTCACCTGATTCAAACGATGCTGCTTGGGGCATCGAGCCCGAGGAGCCACTAGCAAGCACCCGCGCTGCTGGCAGGTCCAAGCGCAGAAAGAAGAAGGAATGCACTGAACAGGAACATTCCGAGGAGTCTGAGAGTGAGACAGAGACACCAAAGCAGAAACAGACAGTCCGTTGTTTCCCGGTGACTGCGGATCAGCGCCGTGTGCTGCAAGGCTGCCGAGCCCAAATGGAACGCAGGCACGACGTTCGAGTGGATCCTCCTCGGAAAGGCGACGCTG
The DNA here is from genome assembly GCA_036785275.1 of Cancer borealis. NCBI lineage: Eukaryota > Metazoa > Arthropoda > Malacostraca > Decapoda > Cancridae > Cancer > Cancer borealis. Next base: position 22,338 of record JAXIVD010003134.1, read on the forward strand.
AAGGGCGAGGTAGCATTACCGGTAATCCCGAGGACGTGGCCGAGGCTTTGGCAGAACTGCGAAGGCTCCTTCATGGTGCTGCAGAGCCCCTGGAGCCTCAAGGCAATAAGGAAAAAAAGGCCAAGAAACAGGCAAAAGACCAAAGCCAGAAAACCACTAAACACACCAACACCAAAGTCAACAAAACTGGAAACACAAACAAACCTCAACAAAGCAAAGAAAATGAACATTTGAAACATCGAGGTGAACGTCACAATAAGAAGGGTTAATTACTACAACACAAGGACTGAGCCCTAGGACCTAGCCTGCACCAGCCTTGCAAGGTAGGAAGGTATAACTGTATAACACTACGGGATATAGACTGAGCCTACACCCCTAGCCTGCATTAGCCGTGCACTGAAATAATCTTGCGTCAGCCTCTTCACATGTGGTGAGGAACATGACCAATGAGTTTCTTCTTCTGTACTTCATTCACTCACAGAATTGTTCATCTATGTAATCAGAACATCTTTCCTTGTATTGTACTAATGATTATTGTGTTACAAACACCACCAAGTAACAAGCCGTGTGAAAAACTGTCTCTGTCATGATAATTCTCCACAAACCACAAGTTACCAGCTCCCATTTGTGATCTTATATCTATCTGTTTAGTTTAGTGTTATTATATGTCCTAAGTTATCTGTATATGAATCAATTATTTTGACATTGTATTGTGTAAACATAACAATTTGCTGTATAAATGAGGCCCAAAAATATCTAATTCTTGATGTATATTTAATCTCAATGTATCATACTGTCATGCAGCAGATTAACTGAATAAAGAAAAAATTGCTTTAAAAGTGTTTTCTTAACCATTATAGCATTTAAGCAGAGAAAAGCATATAGATCCATTGTAAGGACACAAGACATGCATAGTAATTGGAACTATAAATGTCAGGGTGTAAAATCAGAGTGTGAATGATAAATGAATCTTGTAATGTGAGTAAGTACAAGAATGAAACTCAAAGTGAATGCTGGTGAAAGTAAAGTGATGTTTTTTTTTTTTAAAGTAAGGTGTGAGGTACTTTAGGAGAAAGAAAAGGAGAAGTGAAAAGAGTTTTAAGTATTTGGCAAACATGAATAGATAGAAGGAAAAATACGATTGAAAGGCAATTAAATCCTCCAGAGGTAGTTAGCTATAAACCACATAAGTGGATTAGGGTTAATGAGATTGAGCGACCTCTCTTACCAATGAGTGAGTTCATGTCAATAAAGTAAATGCCAGACATCAAAGGTCATGTGGCAGACAGCAGAGCAAAGAGAAAACATGAAGGCAAGGTATGGGGACAGAAAGAACAGTTAAAGTAAAATGAGTTTGTCAAAGAACTGCACTACGAAGCTGCTGCGAGCCAGGGTCAAACTCCCAACTTAGAGGTCACAAGCCAATCACTGTACCAGAGCCACCCACTCCAAGGAGAAATACGAGAATTGTGAAAGGCAGGTTTCATTGGATTATTTGCAATGGTTATGAGAAAGTTTTAAGGAATAGTATTCTCCTGCCAACATATGGATCAGAGACTTGGACATGAAGTAGGGCACAGCAATCAGTGTGTGTGTGCTGTGGAAATAAATTATCCGAGAGGAGCATGACAATGGGAGGTTGAGACCAATAAAAGCATGTATGAAAAATGTGGAATGCAAGAATATAAATACTTTGAGGCCACTGCACATGTGACCTTCAATACTATATACAGGATTTACTATGTCATGGTCATTTATAATAATAATGCAATGTGTATTTTCTATTGTTTATTATCACTGAACAAGCAACAGGTACTGCATGTTTTAGCTTTTCTTGCAACATGCTACATGAAAGTTACATTTCAGGTCTGTAAGGAACAAAGGGACAGCATAGTGTTGGGAATCGGCAGCAGCCACTCAAAGCAAAACTATTACACTGGTCTACTGAATTCCACAGGTATTAAACTTTTGGTATGCTAGAGAAAACTCAAAAATCCCACCTTTTACAGTAATACTTTGGAAAACAAAGGACTGCACTGAAATATACTGAAGTGCATACACCATCATAACTTTTTCTTTACAAAGCATGCAGTAGCGTATACCTTAACACGGCTTAGAAATTTTCATGTGAACAAATAGTTTGGAAAGTCATATTCTGAATTCCAATTGAAAACAGGAAAGTTTCTAGTCAACTGTAGCATAGCAAATGTTAGAACACTGAGATGCAGTCTTAGAGAAACTTGATGCCAGCAACACAATCATACAATAATAACTGAAAATTAAAAAATTTTCCATTAAAACATATACAGTAATCTTTTAATAATTAATAGTGCTAACACAAATAACTCAATATATTACCCATAACTACACTGCAGTAATTACCACAAGCATGAAAATCATGTGATCAATAATGCTTTCACAAGTTTAATGTAAAATAAAACATAATGCAGTAAACTTAGACAAAAAAGATCAGACTGATTAATTCTTTTAACCAGACAATTCCAAACTTCTTGGTTAGTTCAGACCTCCAGATGAGAACAAGACTACCTTCTTCTGTTTCTTCTTATTTTTTCCTCTCTTGCCAACATCCTTAACTTCGTCTGTAATAAGTTATAATTAATATTTATATTGAGAAAACTGTTGTGAGCAGTAGTAAATACAGTTTTAATGTTTTTATATTACATGGCATGGAATGGGAGCTGCTACTGAAATACAAGTCAGGTGCTGCAAGAAAGAGAATAATTAAATAGGGGAGACCAGCTCTAAGTGTTAAGGAATCACAAGACCGTTACAGTACCCACCTGCAGACTTTTTGGCGGCAGCAGCAGCATCAAGAGCCTTGGCCATGGCATTACTGAAGGCATGTCGGTATTCTGGTGGTGCAGCCGTCTCTTCATCATCAGTACAATTACCACAGGAAGATTCACTCACACGGCTCCTTCCCTCCCAGCCACGTCCAGCTGGTTAATGTAATTTATAAATTTTAGTTTCAGGGAGACCGTTTCTAAAGTCGAATGTATATTTGTGTGCCCTGACCAAAGGACAACTGGCCTTCCTCTCCTCCTAAGACCGTCAGTTACACTGACATTCAACCTTGTCCATACAATCCCACCAACCATATAATTCCTTTTTAAATTCAGTCTCTGACACCTCTTTCTCTCCAGGAACATCCCCCAAGGGGATGGCCACAGCAGAAGAGCCTCCACCTCCACCTCTTCCTAACACTCCTTGCTTGTTCAATCTCTTCCCCTCAATCGGCAACACTTTAATGCATGGGGACAACAAATGTCCCCTGGTCAAATTGCCCCTCAGCTGACGACCTTGGGTGTCTTGACAATTCCTCTAATAATATATATATATATATATATATATATATATATATATATATATATATATATATATATATATATATATATATATATATATATATATATATATATATATATATATATATATATATATATATATATATATATATATATATATATATATATATATATATATATATATATATATATATATATATATATATATATATATATATATATATATATATATATATATATATATATATATATATATATATATATATTAATGTCGTAGGCTGTGGTGAGTCTTGACTGTGGTCTCATTAACATCCTGTAGTCCCATTAACTAATATATATATATATATATATATATATATATATATATATATATATATATATATATATATATATATATATATATATATTAATGTCGTAGGCTGTGGTAAGTCTTGACTGTGGTTTCATTAACATCCTGGAGTCCCATATATATATATATATATATATATATATATATATATATATATATATATATATATATATATATATATATATATATATATATATATATATATATATATATATATATATATATATATATATATATATATATATATATATATATATATATATATATATATATATATATATATATATATATATATATATATATATATATATATATATATATATATATATATATATATATATATATATATATATATATATATATATATATATATATATATATATATATATATATATATATATATATATATATATATATATATATATATATATATATATATATATATATATATATATATATATATATATATATATATATATATATATATATATATATATATATATATATATATATATATATATATATATATATATATATATATATATATATATATATATATATATATATATATATATATATATATATATATATATATATATATATATATATATATATATATATATATATATATATATATATATATATATATATATATATATATATATATATATATATATATATATATATATATATATATATATATATATATATATATATATATATATATGTGTGTGTGTGTGTGCCTTGGTGCCTATGTGGCCTTACACTAAGTGTCTCTACTATGTGAGTGAAACTGAGCCTCTAGTTATTCTGTACTTGGATGTAAGTAATTCACCTGAGCTCTTCCCAGAAGCTGACCAATCATTCTTGGGAGCAGGTCCTCCCAGGGTAGGCCAGGCTCTACCTCCTATGTCCACTGGCTCACCACTTGGATGTACGGGTCTTGCCTGCCCTTCACGAATCATCTGAAAATTGGAATTTTGGGGGTAAATTCTACAAATTGTATTCATTACTGATGTTGCTAATTCTATATTTGCTAAGCTCTTTTACCTTTGCAAATGACATGCCAGTACCAATGGTGTTTGGAGCTGAAGAGCCGAGAACCTCACTATTAGGGCTGGAGCCCAGCTCACTGCCAGCTCCCTCACTACCACCACCACCACCACCACCACCACCTTCAATCACTTCATTGCTGGTTCTGGAAATAAGTGAAGTGGTTGTTTCTAAAATTTTTGTTAACAATAATTCATACTGGCAGCTGCATGAAGATAATTCTGTATTCACCACACCCATATTGATCAGTACAAACATGCTAACCTGATAGGAAAATCTTCACTGAAAGAAGGGAACTGTTTAAATGATTCTATCTTGATGTTTGTGGCTCCCTTGGAACGGCCCATCATGCGATCTTCCTCAGCCTGCACTCGCTTCTCAATTTTTCTTTCTTCCCGAGCTCGTTTATTTCTTTTCCGCTTTCTTCCCTCTATCTGATCCTGTAGACAGTAATAAAAAATGGCAATTAAGAATTTATCATTAACCTTAAGTTGTACGTGATAAAATAAGAGAAGTGCAGTCACATTCTACTTCTATCTTCTGCAATATTGCAAAATTTATATAGTCACGTTACCTCACTGTGCACGTGACTTGCTAATACACAGTTTTCCTTAATTAATGTTCTGCTCTTCATTGATTTCACATTTCATAGAAAGTAAGACTCAATGTGGAGAACAGTGAAAGTTATTTGTAAGTGTACGTAAGTAGCAGTGGTGCCAACTGCATTGTAGAGATTAAACATGGAATATAAGTGTAGCAGAGATTGAATGTAAAGGAGATATGATGTTTAAAGAGTATGTGGAATATTGCAAATGGATCGAGTGAGAAATGAAAGTGGAAATTGGAATTGTGAGAGTTGGCTGATCAAGAGAGTAAGATGTGTTGTGATGGTTTGGGCATAAGAATGGATGCAGAGCAATTGGTGAAGGTTGAGAGGGAGAACATGATTAAATAATCTCCCTGAACTAGGTAACTATAAACCATACAGTTCTGCTATGGTTAAAGAGAGAGCACTATGTCTCACCAAGGTAAGCTGCCAGGATGAAACTCTCAAACCTTAGGTCATGAGTCTAGCACTGCACCACAGAGCCACACGTCCCCCATGTAGAACATAAAAGGAATGGATGGACAATGTAGAGTAAAATATACAAGAGGGACGTTTGTGGAGCAAGGAAGAATGCTTGTGTGCAATGAAATTTAATCAATCAATTGTGACAGCTATGACTGAAGGTTCTACCATATCTGGTGTGATCAGCTGATCGGGTCAAGTATGGGGAGGTGATAGATCTGAATAGAAGTGGTAGAGGGTAAACCAGTAAGCGGACGTCACTGATTATGGTGCAAGGCTGACCCTCATGCAGTGAGGTTGGTCCCTTCTCCCTAAGAGGTGCAGTGATAAAGATGTAAGGGAATGGATATCAATGTATGTATGTGGATCCAATTGATTATGGTTTGTACACACTTACCTGGAACAATGCAATGGTGGCCTTGGACACACATGGACTACGAAGCGCTACCTCAACCACATCAAAATTGCAGGTGACAGGCAGGTGTCTTAAATACCTCAGTCGCATTCTAAGATTTTCAGTCATAGCCACTGTCTCCTGTAGGTGGTGGGAGATAACAAAATCAGCAACACTATTATCAATTCAATGCCTGAATACACAAACAAAATTAAAATGGCATAATGGTTAATGCAATCACCTTACAAACAATCTCCAGCCAGGCTAGCCTCCTTTTCACACTGTACCTTGTTCACTAGCTGAGAATGGGTACAGACTTTGTCAAAGAATTTCAAGCTTGCTGTTTGACAAGAAAAAGAATGGAACTACGTATAGAAACTAAGTGGTTCAGTGTGGGTAACTAAATCCCTGATGTACCTTAGATGCAAGTCTCACCTTTTCCACCACTTTTGCTTTAAGGATGTGTGGACAGTTCTCCAAAGCACCATACTCATGCACCAGCATCTGCACGTTGAGGGCGTGAAGGTAGATGTGTGCTCCATTACTGGCTTGGTAGAAGTAGAAGGTGGTCTTGGGAGCATTACGTTGCACCTGAAGGAGAAATATTTTTGGCCTTAGTCACAAACACATTTGATCACCTGGACCTGCAAACTAAAAGATTGTCTAACCATTTCAAATATTCTAATCTCAAATTTTATTGTATTCCCACTTCCTCGAGGGACTATCAGCCAGAGTATCACAAATATACCAAAGTCCCTTCCTAATGATGATGGTTGCAAGATTATTCCATATATAAATAAAAAGAAATAAAAAAAAACATCTTGTTCCTACTTGTCCTCCATGGTTGTTGGTGTTGAGAGGCTGCAGCTGAGAGATGTCCAGATCCTGCACAGTGATGGCTGACTGAGGAGCCTCATCCTCTCGGCCTTGAGGCGGAGTGTCATCAGGCACAGGACAAGCTTCACTTTCCATTGGAGACACAGGACTAAGCACTTCCTCAAAGGACAACAGACTTTCACTGGATGACAGCTCTTCTGGGCTGGAGAGGGACATGGCCTCCATCCCCTCTTCAAGAGAAGGTTTACATGCCTCAGGGGTAGTGTTGTCAATAAGGGTTTCCTGGCGAGCCCTGAGAAGGCCGAGAGCCTCCTCCAAGAAGCATGCTTCAGGCTGGTCCCCTTCTTCTTCCAGCATGTGCTCTAGTTCACGCTGTTCTCTTGCCACAATGAAGGACTTCACCTGAAATATGCAGCAATTACTTAATGTTACTACCTCTTTACCATAAAGCCTTATTATTATTATCTAAAGGCAAAATAACATGCACATATCATTCTAGCAATTTATCCAAATGTGTAAATCACGAGTCCCATCAAAAGTTACTAGTAACTGAGTAACTATGAGAAGTGTGAGAAAAAAGATCAAGCCATCACTTGCCTCATCTTTGGATGCAACCAGGAGTTTAGCGTAAGGTGTAGCAGCAGTTGGGTGACTAAGGCGAGGGGACTTGGCAATGATTTCCTGTGAGAAGGCAGCGGCTGGCACAGGTAAGAGGGAGTCTCGTTCACGCCGCATCAACTGCAGCTCCACTTCCTCTCCGATGCCAAACTCTTTATGGCAGATGGCAACCACACTGACAAAAAAATATATAAATAAATAAACACATAAATGAAAAACTTAACAAATACCATTAATAAAAAAAAAATATTTATCCATGTCACCCACCTAAAAGTGGTAAGCAAAACAAGACACACATACACACACCCATCCACACATACATAAACACTCCTCACAGAGGAAAAAAGTACATCTCACCCAAACACAATGTGTCACATCAGTCATGCAAATGGGGATAAGAAAGGGAGTCACACCCACAACAGATTCCAAGGTTTAGTCCTGCCCCTTCATATTTAACTTATGTCCTCTCCATCCTTGCACCTTATATGATCTAAGGGTCACATCAAGTGTGCGTTAGGCCCTGTCCACACTAGCGGGTAATGCCAGCAGGCACAAGCGAGCAATTTGCCTGTTAACAGGCTCACCGCTTGTTCACGCAGACAAATGAGTAAAATGCCCGTGATGGTAGGTGAGCATCATTGTCAGACATATGAGGTTACATGTGAAGTTTTGGAGCCATGATTGTCAGTTTGTCAGGAATTTACACTATGTCTACACCAAAACCAAAATGAGTAAACTAAGATAGAATTAATATCTTTACTTATAAACACAGATTTATACCTAAGCTGCTAAAACAAGACTATTATGCAAGGAAACTGTAGTTACCTTGAGTACAAAAAAGATGCCATCACTTACCTCTTGAGATCCTCTTTGCCTACAGGTTCATAGCAGATGGGACACTTGCGCCACTTCTTGTCCGAGAGAGCCAGGTAATGAAGGATACATGGGAAGCAGTAGATGTGGCCGCACCGGGTAACCTACAATAGCAATAATTTTGTCAGAATACTCCTACGGTGTCCATGTTTCTATATGCAAGTGATGTATACATACTCTCTGAAACAGTGTATAACTATTGTAAATATACTGTAGCATGGATGGTGCACTACACTAGGCATTCTTCTGTATTATTGTTCCTGCACTACTTGAGGCTTCTTCCACGTGTTCATCATAACAATTAGGACGCTGCCACCCTTAGGACCTGCACACAGCTTCCTTCCCTTCTGGGATGCCCATACCAAACACTTGAACTTTCACAACCATTGTTACAAAAAGACACTGTATTAGCAAACATTGGTAAGATTCAGGAATCTCTTGTCTTTATACACTAACACAGCTCCAATGTGTCAAGGGTGGCACTGTCTGTATCACTGTGTGGGATGAACACTATTGGAGTAATCCTAACACAACTGACAACAACAGTCTTGGGAGATCTACAACAGTAAAAGTGTGACAATGTTGTGCATTGTTTTTAGATTTTGTATAGATGTTGTATTTCTAGTATCAGCTTCAATATGTATTGTAGTATATTTCAATGGGTTATTTTTCCTCAAAATCAACATTTCCACATCTTAAGGATGTGTAAAAATGTTTAAAACAATAAAAAGAATGAAGATGTTTGCACTTTCATTTCTTCATCTATGATATGAACTTTGAGGAATTTCTACAGAACCGTGTCCTTGCATGTTTAACAAAAGCGAGTGTGAGAGTGATGGCACCTTGGCAGCAGTGGGAGGGTGGAGGCAGATGGGGCAGGACGGTGCCACGGAGACATGCAGTCGCACCTCCTCCACATACTTCCACTCCACTAAAAGGTCTTGATTGGCAGAGTAGATGGAATAGTCCTCAGAGTCGTCCACCACAAATTGGCAGCTAAACAAAGAGAGACCCAAGTGAAGAAAAAACCTACAACTCTTAGAAAGCAATCTTGTAAAGAAGGAATAGCATCAAAATGACAGTGTTCAAGGTTCAAATGACACTCCAAATCCTGTGCTTGTGCTCACTTGGCCTGCAGGTAGTGCTCCTTGCTGTACTTGGGGACATGGCAGGAGTAGCGCCTCACCCTGGCACCCCTCCCACCGCCACTCTGGGCCCTAGGTCCAGGGCCCCACCAGTCCAGCAGGTGGGCGATATTCTGCTTCTTTTTGCCACCTGTACAGTAGAGTGACCCAGATTCCAGACGTGGGTCACCAGGCTCTACCTGTAAAGATAATTTTACTTTTAACATTTCTAATAATTTGAAAGTATAATTTTTCAATGAGAGAGAGAGAGAGAGAGAGAGAGAGAGAGAGAGAGAGAGAGAGAGAGAGAGAGAGAGAGAGAGAGAGAGAGAGAGAGAGAGAGAGAGAGAGAGAGACTAAATAGCTTAAATTTAACTTTTATAACTATATTGTGAATGGCAACATTGGAAAATGTGCAAACTGTTCCACTATACTCCCACATCAAGACCAAGACCACACAGCACCTCAACATTAACATTATAACCCAGTTCACTATCATGTTGCCAAACCATCTTATCTTAGTGTGCTGTATTTCACTCCCTCAACCACTCTACACTTCACTCTTCACCTTCACAAGCATGGCAGGAACCACACACAGATTACACTACTTTAAACCAAGACCACATCACACCATCCCTCTTCTACTAATGTTTACCACAGCTACATGTGCAGATTAATTTCAGTAGTAATATTCTAAGCAATACAGTATATAATTAATTTTGTTGGTATTTATGAATCAATTATCTATATGTCTGGTAGCATTAAGAGTTGTGTATAGCACCTTGCCACCCATCTTCTCCCTGGGACGGACATAGCGCTGGCCCGCCCTCCCGCCGCGCCCGCCCACCGGCTTCTTCCCCGGGTCGGGACGGTCAAGCTCCCTCTTGCGGGCACACTGACCCACATACTTCTTTCCTCCATAATCTGAGGGGAAAAAGAACATTAGTAAAAATAAAAAATAAAAAACAGGAATAACAAATCAACAAGTCTTTTATATCTATGTAAATTTGTTTTGTTTGATCAAATATCCGTGACTACTTTTGTCTTAATGGTAACTTGTTTAATGTTAACAGAGTCACTGTGCACATGTGGAGGTCAAGGGACATGCAAGGTGTTGTTGTCCTACACTGTAATTATGTTCCAAGACGTTGACAGCTTCAACCTGCTAACCATATGTGAAAGTTATAAACATAATCCACACATTGTAATTATGTCAAAATTACAAACCACCAAAGAATTGCAGCCTTAACATATCAAATCCATTTTACGGCACAAAGAAACATAGTATTTATTCTACATAAATACTATTAAAACGCTTAGAAGAAGCCATCTTTCTTAGTACTTGAATGATGCTTTAAGGCACAATTAAAATACCAAGTTCAAAAGTCAACATTGGTTACACTTATACCAAGAGTCAGACATTGTTGTAAGGACAAGTCATTCCACCTTGACTGAACACAGCTGTTTGCTGCTGCTGCTTCTTCTTCTTCTTCTTCTTCTTGTTGAGGTGAAGATCACCACGGCCAACTTGAGAGTCCGCCGCCTCTGCACTGTCCTTCACTCCTTAGATATTTTATCTGGTCAGGCAGGGAGTTGCTGGCTGCCCCCCTGGGAGTGGCTGTGTGCAGGATGGGAGATTCATCCGGGATGCCCTGCAGGTACCTATCTAACCTTTTCTTAAAGGTGTCGGTGGTGCAGAATGTGGTGTCGGTGGTGCAGAATGTGGTGTCCCTGATGCCCCTTGGAAGACAGTTGAATAGTCTTGGGCCCTCGTACATGAAGCTGGTGCTCACGATGGTCTTCATTTGTTGGCCCGTTGCCTCAACTGTCCTCCTGTAGCATGTTTGGCCAAATCTTGGGTGTCTCTGGCTAGTAATTCCCCCCTCGGTTTGGTACGTGGAATTTGGGACCTGACCCTCCAGAATCTTCCACACATATATTATCATTATCATGCTTGGATCACCATTGGATCAGCTCACCTTACAACACTACAACCAGGGCTGAAAGGTATACCACTTTGGGGCACAAGTCACCCTTCAAATGTTACGGTTATCAAGCATCTTTAAAACAGATGATGTCTTGGCATTTCTTCAAGGTTGGAGGAGCATCTTAGTTATCATTACACCACAAGATAAGTTTACACCCAGACAACACAAAAGGCAAACCAATATCCTTGAACCTTGACAGATAGCATAATCTTCAGAAACTCTTCAAGTGATATGGTTTCCTCCACACTTGACTCCAACATTTGAACGCCTCTAACCATGGCACCAAATTCAACAAAGTACAATGAAAAGCACTGAGGATGATACAATTATTTTAAGTGTGCATTCAAAGTACTGTACTACATTCTTGAAAAAAACCAAAGTACACTAACCTCAAAGAAAGCTTGTCATTATCTGTTAACCTCATTACAAATATTGCAATCTGGCTTCAGATACATCCTCCAAGGAGTGCCAATTGATATATCCGTAACCTAACCTAACAACCTTAACCTAACCATAACTTAACATAACTTAACCAACCTAACATAGTAAGTAATAACCTAACATAACTTCCAAGACGTTTTGCAAGGTAAATAATAGTGTCCCCCGTCTGAAACCTTCACACATGTGTTGAGTACACTGTGTATAGTATGTAGGGAAGGCGAGAAAAAAGAAGGGGCAGAAGGCCTTATTCTGCATCTTTACCGAGTATTTTATTGCAATGGCTGGCAAAGTTGAAGCAACAGGAAAAATAAAGACTGACAAAGACAAACTTCTTCTTCGATCAGTAACATTCCTGCCCTGTGTTTGCAAGGCCATGGCTGGAGTCATAGCCACTCACAATATTTACATTGTCTTCCTAGTTCCTACAAAGCAACAACACCGTATTTGCTATCAAGTGTTACGTCACAGCAGCTGTTCGACATTGATGCTTCCTTGGTGACAAACTACACCCAAACCTGTGTCAGGACAAACTATTGTATCAGCGAGTCACCTGGTGCACACCTTCCTACCTGCACACGGCTGACGAGGCCCTGGGACGGGAGGGTCACCTTGACACACACACACACACACAGTTTTAATGACGCCAATACATTATAATAACAAGAAAAACGTCATGTGACATCCCCGCCGCGGCACACATCCAGCACCGCAGCACAACACACCTGCAACACCTCACCAGATTTAACAAAAAACAAACAAACTAACAATGACAATGAGACGATGCGACAAATGGCGGCGCCTCGCAGTGCCAGCCAACCAGCCTTCCCTGGCACCCCTGCTTACCTTTGACGGTGCTTTCCTGGCCGCTCTTAGCAGGCAGCTGAGGCAGCCTGGGCACGGCCTTCTTGTCCATGGCAGGCGGTGTGTCCATGCACCACCGCGCTGAGGCGAGGGACCTGCACTCCCCTTACAACGAGAACACACATCTTGGACAGATTAGCAAGCCATTACGCGCCACAAACAGGAAAATGGGTTCTGTATCCTTTTAGAACACAGATTAGTAGAATCAGGGGATAAATCCACGAAGGAGAAGCACGAACGAGTCTTGGGAGCGAGGAGCCTCCCAAGCAGCAGGTGAACACAGTATGGCGGCGAGGTGACCCAGGCAGTGGCGTTCACAGTTCCACTAAACATGTCCTATGAAACCATCACACTGCCTTACTAAACATGATAACCACTACACATATTATTTAATGCATTAGAATATATATTATAATTGCAAACAAAATATCTCCATTAAAAATTGCATTGTAAATTCAATTTGAATTGTGAATTCAAAATTGCAATAAGGATCAACATAACTATTGAAAGGAACAAAAAACCATTGAATACATGTGTGTAGTAAGTCGTCATGTATATATATTAGTAAGCCAGTGTAGTACATTTATTAGCCTCAGGTATTGGTGTTTTTTGCTTGTTAGTTCAGGTTACGTAATGACCTTCACCCTTCACGGCTCACGCCAACACAGTCACCCACACAATACACACTTCTAATGCTTCCCTATGGATCATCTGCGTATACATGTATCAAAGAAATATCTGAATGTAAAGAATAAGAATAACGACGTATACACATATATAGCTTAACTATTCCTTATAAATGTGCTTATTACAGCTAGGTAGCTTTTACAATACTATCAATTGAGGTATTTATGCTACACATCACTTACCAACATACAAAAAATGCTTTAGAAATACAACAAATTAGTTATTTGCTATATGTACTCTGATTACATCTTACCTAAATAATAATGTTATTTTAAAATGTTGATTAATCTCCTGCAAATGACGAAATAGCATAATTTCCAATTATTTCTCTATACATTGGAATGACCTTTACACCATTAGGTTAATTCCTTCAAAGGTGTCATCACGCCTATATATATAATCCTGTTAACACAATGATTTATAAATGTAACAGCTAAGGTCACCCTATAACCCCCGATATAGGCCACGCCTCCTTAAGTCTACCAGCGTATACATTTTCCATTGGTCAATATACGAACATGAAATATTAACCATTTTTCGACTATTTCACTGAAATCATTAATACATTTACATTTTTCTGTTTACGTTAGATGTATTACAATTACAACCTCATGAAGGGGGAAGGTAAGTGTGTTAGGTCAGTAGTGTTTGTTTGGGTTCTGCCAGGCTGACATAAATCGCCTATTATTCCTTGCTGTGTGGCTGGGGGTGGTGATACTAGGCCTAGACAGTGGTACTGGTACTGCCTCACCTCCCGGCTATGTCTGGACCCCCGCGTGGACTCATTAAGAATGTCCTGCCCCCCATGGGACCCCCGGGCTTGCCTGGGTAAGGTCTACTCTGGCACCCTGGCACTCGTCTGTCTTGGCACCCATGTTGTCATATATATTTTCTCTTGACGTGTTCTTTGCTTAAGGTTCCTTATGACCGCTAAATAGTTTCTCCAAATGTCACTGATATAATGTCACCACTTTTTTTTTTTTTTTTTCTTTACAAAGAAAAGACGAGAAAAGGTTAAGATTATATATATTAGGATTGCAATCATACTTTTCAGTGGCATACACTCACCCATACATAGTTTTCTTTTCTTTTTCTTGTGTGCAATAATACAAATAATGCAAAGTTCTTGTTTCAAAGTTACACATTTTCAATGGATAACAGTTGAAACAGTTTGGGGGAATCCAAAATTAAATCTAACCCCACATAGTGTCCCCCATCTGAAGAAAAGCCTCATAATTCCTGTTAAAAGACTGGCATATTTATTCATTTAGAAAATTGTAACTTGAAATGGAAAGTTTGCAAAGAAGTGAGTTATATCATTGCAGAGAGGGAACAAATCTGTGGTTGAGTGTGTGTGTTTGAAAGTATGATGTGTTGTGGTAAGACATATATTCATTGAAATGCCGGAGATTGGACACACTGCCAGAATGTACTTACAAGGTGTCGTGTTAAGGGGTCATACCTTGTAAGGGGAAGGCATGTAATTACCATCATAAATATAGATTGCTGTGATTATTTTGATAATTGTATAATCATGCAAAGACTCACAAAACTTTACATTCACAGAAACTAACAAGATATTTCTCCCAACCGTGACAGTGTTTGGTGTTAAGTTCCTCTTCACATTCCTTCTACTATGAATTAAATGACAAGGCAGTGAAGGTAGGCTTCCTTGTGCCACAGGTCAACACGGCGAGGCTGGGGTTCTGGGGGGCTGACTGTAGGGGGACGGAGGGACTACACCCCAGTGTCATGGAGGAAGTATTGGGACACCTGCCGGGATGTGAATCTGGAGGGCGGGGATGTGTTCCGAGTGTACCAGCGGGGCTCCGAGGGGCCGTTGCTGCTGCTGCTGCATGGGGGTGGATACTCAGCCCTGACCTGGTCACTCTTTGCTGTGAGTTGTTTAGTGGCATCGTTTATCAATCAGAAGTGACCACCCCACACCATTTGCATAGTGTGGCAAGTTTCAACCATAGCCACAGAACTAAAACTGTATCACATGTTCTTGGTGTCACGACCTGACTTGTATTTGCTTCTCATGTAGTGAATAGCTTGGGTGGTTAGTTATCATTCCTCAGTCCTGTGTGATTAGCTTGACTTACATTGTAGAGTTTGACTATTTCCTTAGTGAGTCATTCAAACTACATAGCAGCGCTGCCATGTAAACTGTTGCTCCAGGCTGTATGTTATCATGCCAGATCAGTGTTTTATCATTAGACATGGTTTTTGCCATATTATACATCTCTCATTCCTGGCTCTGTATGGTGCAGGAGAATGTGACAGAGATGGTGGAGTGCCAGGTGTTGGCTATAGACCAGCGTGGGCACGGTGACACCACCACCACAGATGATGCTGACCTCTCTGCCTCCACACTGGCCAGGTGCTTCCCCACTACACCATCCATATAGATTAGTCATGAGTGGTTCAGACTCTTGTAAGTGCCAGCTGTTGTCAATAATGGACAGCTAAAAGGCACTGGATTAATAGTACTTGTAATTATTGTTTTTGAGGTGTTGTCAGTGTGAATATCTTAATGAACAAGTGATGTTGGACCTGTAATGATTGTGTTCGCCTTGAGTCATCCATTGTCACTAATGAGTTGTGGTCCATGGCAGTGATGTTGGTCGGGTGTTGGAGACCATGTACGGGACTCAGCAGCCGCCTTGTGTGCTGATTGGCCACAGCATGGGCGGGGCTGTGGCTGTGCATGCAGCTTACCACCAACATGTAGCTGGTCAGTGCTCAGCAGCAACACTAGATCACTGATGTCTGAGTGATGTGATAGACCTTTGCAGGAGGTGGTTTTGTGTGTGCAGAGTGACTTGTATGTGTATGTTTTAGAGTATGTAAATATGCTTTGACTTATGACCTGCCTGCCTTAAAGGAATTGAATATAGATATCAAGTAAAGAAGTAAGAATAACTAAGTAATGATAATTTAAGTAATGCTTCATTGCTGTGAGAATCCATAAAGAATAACATTTTGCATCAAGTGGCCTGGTAGTGCATTTGACAATAAAGATGTCTAAGGTTCGGTTCCCTGGCTAGGCAGAGATGTATTGGCTTGTCGGCTGTCATGCTAAAACTTACTCAGTGGTCACCAATCTGTGACACACTGCAGGAATACTAAATTGATGATATGAATTAACATACAACAAAAGTAAAGCATATTGATTTGTACTCCATTCTTTGTAACATATCCCTCCCTTCCTCCTACCTTCCCTTGGCTACTCTGGCTCCTGTATGTTGAGTGGTTACATTTCTCTCTTAATTGTATTTTAACGTCAAAATAATCATAATCTTGATAGATTTTATAATTCATTATTAGCGTTATTTGTTTTTGTAATTGGACAAAAATTTTATATACTAATGTTATTATGATATTATTCAATGTGTATCTAGATATCAACAAAATTAGTGCCAGTAATTTTTATATATATGCTTTTGAATACTCAAGTAATATAGACTATGTACATATATATTTCCATCTTTAGTCATTCTATAAATCACATTTCTTTATCTCTTACTATGAATTATAAGAAGTCTACTATACCTTACAAAAAAATATGTATTCATGAATGATTTGCAGTGTGAAATGAGGTTACCCTTGCTATGCTTCCTGACAGGTATGGCCGGGCTGATTGTGATAGATGTGGTGGAAGGGACGGCAATGGACGCCCTCAGCTCCATGCAAAGTTTTCTGCGAGGACGTCCAAACAACTTCAACTCTCTTCAAAATGCTGTTGAATGGAGGTCAGTTTGTAATGAATAGAAACCTGAACGTTGTACTGCAGGTTTCATAGGTTTTACATTATAAACTTACAATTCTATATGATCTATTACAGGTTTAGAAATGTGCATAATGATTTCATATGATGATATATTTTGTTAGCCAGGAATGCAGTTATGTAGGTATTTAATATTTTTGTTACAGTGTACGTTCGGGACAGACAAGAAATGTTGAAGCAGCCCGAGTATCCATGCCCGGCCAAGTTAAAAAGTTGGTATACAATGGTAGTTTTATGCTTATAATAATGTTTCACAGCATCATAATGTGTATATTATATCTTTGACCTTTACACTTGTTTCCAGTGACACTTTCCCTTTCCATTTGTTGCCTTGTCAGTGTGGAGACAGGCAAGTGTGGCACAGTGGACTTGGAAACCCTGGACGAGGCTCCCAAGGAACTCCTGAGTGATGGGCGGCGTGGCTCCACAGTGAGGGCTGATGTCATCCTAGAGGAAAGCTCAGAGTCTGATCCTTCCAGTGAAGCTTCCTCTTCATCTGAAACCAACTTACCAGTATGTGTCTTTTTCTGGCTTGATACTGGCTGGAGGTACATTTACAGTCACTTTCTGTTTTGTGCCTTAAGATTGGCACCTGATATTCAATTATCTTCCTTTTATTTATAATTTTTCAGTCTTCCAGGTCACACTGCCACCAGTTGTGTCTTGTCTCTCTGTTGATGAGCCATTCCATTGGCGTAACAATGTTTGTTAGTGTCAGGTCTGTTACGCCAACTGAATGTGGCAGTTGTATGAAAGTGTTTCTGAAAGTTTATAAAAATATATTCCAATGTGTACACAGTCTCACTGACATAATGATGGAATCATGAAAAGTATTATTTGTAGACTTTTGATCATTAATTTTCAAGCTGATTGATTGCTCTCAAAACTCATTATGGAATTCAGAATCATAATTTTGGTAAATGTTGCTGGGAAGAAAAATTAATTTAAGTATTGAATGTACATCCATACATGCATTGTTTTTTGCAGGTCACAAAATACACCTGGCGAATAAACTTGGGAGAAACTGAGAAGTTTTGGTCTGAGTGGTTCCAAGGCTTGTCATCAAAGTTTCTGTCAAGTGCACCAGCTAAAATGTTGTTGCTGGCAGGCATTGACAGGCTTGACACTGATCTTACAGTGGGGCAGATGCAAGGTAATACATACCCAGAACATTATGTGTTAAGAAACCCACTGACTGATGCTTCAAAATCTCACTATGGCTCTGGTTTTACCGTTCTATGATAAATACACATCCTCTATTTCATCTAACCATTCACTATAACATAGTGCCATATGACACCTAATGTTTTCACTTAAAGGACACAAACTGAACCATACACTCATCCCCTTCTCGAACTCTAGATGATTGTTGCTTTACATCTTACCAAATAGTTTCATCAGTGACTTATCTTGTCATCTCATTTGGATTCAAAAGATATACATAAAAGTTTTGAGAATTTCTTTTGAATTCAGAACTCCTGACTGTGGCTCATGCTATATTTTTTGTGCATCCTAAAGTCAGATTACTGAATTTTTAAAATTCTTTTCAGGCAAGTTCCAGATGCAGGTGTTGCCTCAGTGTGGACACGCCGTGCAGGAAGACACCCCGGACCGTGTGGCCGAGGTGCTCGCTACCTTCCTGCTGCGCCACAGACTTGCCACGGCCAAGACTGAGTTCCACAGGTATCTGTTAACTTAGTCTTCCACTGAGTGCTGGACTAATGATTTTAGTGACAGTGCCGTACCACAGAAATAATAGAAGCAATCAAGAAAATATGGTGAGGACATGAACACTGCACTGTCACTAGAAAATATCAAATATCTATTTAAGAATATATCTGACCCAAAAATTATGAAAAGCAGAAATTCATTATAATTATTTGTCCAGGCTTCCATATTGTTTATCAATGTTTAACATGTAGCAAATAACAGTGTGAGCAGTAGTATTGTGCTGTCTGGCAGTGTGGCAGTGTGGCACCCTTACACCTGAATAGAGTAAAAAGGTACCACAAAACACAGGAGTCATTATACACAGACTAGAGGAGTTATGTCAGAGAACAGTAATTCCATTGACGATCTCCATCCAATACACAGGCAAGCATCATGTCAGTAATTACGTACAAAATTACAAGTGATGACGTCATTATTGTTGGCACAGAACAACATGAATACTTGGCTTTCGTAGTCACTCAATACTCACATTCCACAAATCCAAAATGCCAAACACTTCATACAAACACCAGTTTATACTTTTAGCTTCTACAAACTATACTGGAATGGAGAAGTTTTTGCTCCTCAACTTGTTACTGACCATCTAGTAGAGACCGTGAAAAGAAGACCACAACAGCTGCTGACAGCATCACTAATTCATATGGATATTTTCTGTTTATTTAGCCTTCCACTATGTATAACCCTACTACCCCCTCCCCCTCCCTGTAGCCAGCAGAATGTGATCGGGGCACAGGATTGCATGCTGCCTACATTGACATGAGACTTGTTAACCTCTGGTTTTGTGAGGAAAACATTCTATATATATTACCCCACTTTTATTTATATAAAAAATTGAAATTTAACAATTAAGATTTACTAAAAAACACTAAATGAGGTATATACTACTGGAATCTAAGAACATAATTGATTTCCTCTTGACAGGAGTTTCCCTGCTTGCTGATAGTTACAGTGTTGACAGTGGCCAGTGAGGGGACAGAGCATCTAAACACACCACAAGTGTCAAAAGGCTGAAGGTATAACAAACATACTTCATATTATCTTATTTTGTCCGAGTAACTTTGTGCGTAGCTTAGTACAGGTATTTTGTCAGTGGTAAAAATAACTTATACCGACCGGTAAGTCCCTTTGGGTTATGTAATATATATATATGATTGTACTCAAAAATTATATCTTCATGTGCAGCATTTAAGTATTACACAAGTAGGTCTTATTTGTGCATCTGACATTAGTTGGATTCAATTGTGCATCTGTTATATGAATACAATAATAATTTACCTTGATAATGCTTCTGCTGCTCGTCAGTAGTCTCAAGGCTAATAAAGGTGTTGTATGAATCAGTCAGAACAAAGTATTAGAGCAGATACAAACATGGTCACTCTATTCTTGTATTTTCAACAAGCTTTCAACATTATATATATACTAAGGCAGCATTTGTATACAACGAGACGAGGCATCTAATTGTTGTGTGGGAGAGGACTTTAATGAGTAAGATGACAGTACCTTTTGTTTACCTTTATCATTGACATATCTACATGTTCTGAAAATAATTATAATAAAATGTAAGAACGCCAACTGATGTGCTGTTAATGCCTCAAGTATATTGTGCTCTTTTATTATGTAAACATGACACAAGAATATGAAAATATAACTGTACTGTCTGTGTTTGAGCTGTGTTTAAATGTGCACATATGCATGTATACTACACATTAAATGCCTAATGTATAAATGTGTTTACCTATGCACATTCTAATTTATTATTTAACATTTAAGTACACTTTACAAGTTACAAGCAAGACACACGGTCAACAATGGGTTGTTGGTGCACCAGGTTCACTTTTCTGACAAGGTGTGACGTGACGCTTTGTGTTAAGTAGATACATGCACATGAATTAATTGTGTGTAGTCCACAGTAGATGGCGACGTGTGTGTGTGTGTGTGTGTGTGTTTCAAAGGTAGTACAGCATCCTGGAAGGGTGGGGAAGGTAGAGGAGTGTTTGTCATCTCACCAGACATGACTATTGAGCAGCATACATTACACTACACTTACACTTAACTACTGAAGTGGTATTTTATACAAATAACCCCTTTCAGTAAAATTTTAAACAAGACACTTTGAGGTGGAGCAATGATACTTTGAAAATTTGAAATTTAAATATATAAAAATTTAGACTGACGGTATCAATTATGTATTTAAATGGCAAGTATCTTAAAGCCTCATGTTTTTTTATGACAGATTTGACTCCAGCTTAGTCTAAAATCTCAGCCTCTACCAATGTACATCTGTATTACAACTTTGGATATTAGCCATTTGCTAGACTACTAACACACACATTAGGGTGGTGAGTTACCCGGCACAAAGGGGCACTGAGGCGGAGAACAAGCCTTGCCCCACTGCCTCACAACTTGCTTCCTGCACACACTAGATGCTTGTCAATAGTTTACTAAACTCAAAAGAAAATTGGCCCATGTTAAAATATGAAATGCATAATGACTTTTTTTTCTTCATACTATGTAATGTTTTTGGCAATAAATGACATGTGAAGACGCAGGAGAGGGTTGTGTAGAGGCGGTGGAGCAGGGGAGCAGCTGACGTTCTACTAGAGGTCCAGGCTGACTCTCAGAGACATAAGTGACTAGACTGGGGGAGGGTCAACCTGGGTGGATACAGGCACTACTAGACCACTAAGGGCCTGACCATGCCTGTGAGCAGCACCAGCACCCGGGCTGCTGCGTGAGTACAGGGGCGGGAGGGAGTGACCCAGAGCTCCAGGTGTGGAGGTCACTGCATGGCTACAATGGGCCACACACACACACAAACACAAATGGTGGTGTGGCTGTCCATGTCCTGTTGTGGCAGATCTCCATTACTTGGGTAATACCTTGCTTTGCCCTTTACTGCCGCCCAAACTGTTGCTGCCTGCCATTTGGCGGGAGGCGAGGCAGCAGCCTGGGACCTGGCGCTGGGACCTCCTCAGGCGTGGGACAATGCCATATGAGCAAAATAGCCTCCAAACCTCACAGCCCAAGACAGGAGTGACTCTACAGCTACTCTGCCCTGCTGTGTTGTGAGCAATGGGAAATACAAGGAGGCTCTGCCTTGTATGAACTGACGTTAACCCTCTTCAAGCTATGACTTTAGCATGTGCTGCTGCTGCTGCTGCTGCTGAAGTTGAGGAAAGTGACAGCCACCTGGTGAACAATGGCCTGCTCACCAGGGCTGTGGCTTCGTAAGAGTGGATGAAGTGATCTTTAGCACTGATTTATAACTATTACTTTTCAAATAGTTGACTAAGAAACCTCCACTGAATAATGGAAATATGATTGTTTCCTTTAATTACTATGTCATTAAAACATTTATTGTTTCCTGAAAACTCAGGGCACCACGGTAGTCTTCTGATAGGGACATCTGGCCATCGCAATCTTCCTCACAATTTCACACGAATCTCATCCTTACATACATACTTCCTAATATGGCACACATTTTTTTTTCTCCAAAACACATGTTACGGCATGTGGCAGTCATCAATAACTGACCTAAGACACTGATATGTTGCATTACACATGCTAAGCTGATTTTCAACTTTTCCAGTTGAAGATGCATTATGGCGAGTGTATGGCACAGGGTAGGGTAAGGTAGCACCATTCTCTCGGCGGCCGGGACGAGCACCAGTCCTCACACACTGACTAAGATTGACAAGCGCATACATTGTGGTCGACCTTTGATTCCAGGGGGAAACAATTTGAACAATAAATAAGATCAAATAAATTAAGTCCATTTTCTATGGACTTGGGTCATACGTTTAAATTCTATGTATTTACAAATAATATTTACGATTATATACATAACAAAGGGTATGGCAGGAGTATATACACTAAGCATCAGTTGAGGTGAGAGGCCTGCGGCGCCCCCGTGGCCGGCGCCCTCGCCGGGCATTGTGGCCATGACGGACACGGTACGGGCGGGCGGACGAGGGCGCCGGAGGAAAGGGCCGCCGGGGGGGCAGTGTGAGTGGGACCAGCCCGGCCATGGAGGAGTCCCGGGCCTTCTTGAAACTCCTCCGCCGGGGTGGGGGCGTAGTGGTGGTGGTGGTGGTGGTGGTAGTCTTGGAAGGTTGGTTACGGCGGCGGTGATGCCGTGTTCGGCTGCCTCCACCACCAGACGGCCGCCGCCTCCTCGTGGTCCGCCGCGATTGTGACCCTCGATCAGTGGATTCTGACTTCCCTTCCACCTTCTTTCTGCGCCTCCTCCCCCCGGCCTGCGGTGAGGAGGATGTTCCCGCCTTCTTGCGTCGCTCTCCTTGCTTCCTAATTCTCGTTTCTCGCTTACCCTCACCTTTTTTTCGTCGCTTTTGTCTTTTTCGCTTCCTTTTGCACTTTTTCTTCTTACATCTTTTTGGATTCTTTCTACACTTTCTCTTACCCTTAACAGTTCTGCACCGCCGGCACCTCATTTTTCCATTAACCATGCGACACCGCCGCGCCGAGGTGGGAGTGGCTGACGCCACGCTGGGGGGAGTGGGGGTGACGGGCGTTGTCGTAGGGATAGTGGTGGTAGTGGTGGTGGTTGTAGTAGTTGTAGTAGTTGTGGTGGTGGTGGTCACATCAGCAACTCTCCGCCCTGCATCGCGAGGGCCTCCCACCACCGTCACGCTGTACTCGTTGTAGCCAGCACAACGCTGGAGTGGCCGACCAAGCCGCGCCTGGTACTGCTCAATGGTATTCTTGGTTCTCTTCCTGGGCAGTCGGCGGAAAAGGAAGAAATGTTCCTTTCCCAGGTGTCCCTTTCCCAGGTGTCCCTTCACCTCGCGGGCACGCTTGATGTGGCCGCTGGCGGAGATGGCCAGGTAACGCCTGTTGTAGAGGTGGCTCCGTATAGTGTCGTAGTAAGTGTCTTCTAGCTGATGAACAAACTCACACTCAGAGGTCCGGTTGCACTGCAAGGTAAGACCAGATGTCAGTACAAGGGACACAGCTACTTACGTCGGCAGTCGCCCATCAGAGAAGGAAAGGCAGTGTGTTTATAATGATGGTAGTGGTGGTGCTTTAGGTCTAACACTTTGGTAGAAGGAATGGTTTCCATTCAAGCAATGCCTGATTCTTGAACGCTATGTGTCCCACATATGATAAGATTTATTATTCTGGCGTATCAGATTAACCATTTTTAATTTGTGTAAGAAAAGAGAAAGAAGCGTCCGTTTAACAAAAGCGGCCTGCGTGACGGATGGCCAGTGGTGGGAGGGGGAGGGGGAGGGGGAGGGGGAAGGGGAGGGGAGGTGTCTGGACTGGCCGGCGTGTTTACTCTCGTCTCGGCTGTTTAGTCTGGCGCCACTAATCTAGGACCCCCTTTATGCTCCCGACATATGCACTCCCGCTAATACAGAGTCATCTATCATCCAGCCTCCTTGTACTGCAGATTGATGCACTGGCGTCCCCGGCACCAGCAGGCTAAGGCACGTTTAGAGGGCGGCGGGGTCGGTGATGAGCCTCCTCAAGGCGAGTGTGCGTGAGGCCATGAGCAGGATGTGGGGCCGCCTGAGGTACACAAAACGAGTGTGTGTTGACGGCACCGTCGCCGCCACACTGCCGGGACCCATCGTTCCCACACTAATTTTTTGTTCATGTGTATCTATCTAACGATATAACGTTCAGGAATAATAGGATGGATGAGTGACGGTATGTTATCCTTCATCGTGTACGCTGTCTACTTCCCTCAAGCCTCGAATCTACGGTCCTGTCTACAATGTGCGTGAAGGGGATGTGTCTCAACCAGCCAGCCTCGTCTCCTCATAAGCTTCCCCCTCACAGGGTGTTACATGAGGAACAACAGCTGCCCAAGGTCGAGGTGACAGTCTACTTCACCTGTTCTTCCTCAATCTTCTGCACTCTCATTAACTTTTTTCTTAATTATATGCTTACTGATATATATATTTTTTCTTACAGATTACCACCTTTATTCCAATTCAAGTTAAATTTCATTAGACTCTTCAAGTTATCCTTCACGATTCAATTATTGGTTTCGCTCCTTCATTCAATCACGTCATTTCGGGGTCGCTAGACGTTCCCACGGCAAGACAACATTTTAGTCTTACGTCAGTGGAGCCGCCTTGGTGTTGTGGGGCGGCGGGAGGGTGTCGTGACTCCCTGAAGTAGGGCAGGGAAAAGCGAGGGTCCGTCTGACACACAACAACGCTCGCAGAACCACCAATCCTCCCCCACACCCTCCTCTACCCTCACCACAACCCCTCAGGTCCACTCAGCCTCCTGTTCATGCGTTTGTCTGATCTGCATTAGTTCAACGAAACATCGCGACGCCTTGACTTGGATTAATATATTCAGGTGATAATAGTGTTCTAATTAAGAGTTGTAGATAAATTACACATCTACTAATTAATTTATTCATTGTTATTACTTATTATTAATATTATCATCGTTGTCATCCTGAATGGTCTTGTCAATCCGGTTCATTGGTTCACGCGTGGCCGTCACCAGGGTGTGGGTGCGTCCCGAGCATGGCAGAAGGCGTCCCATCAGTACGTGAAAGCCTCCACCTCCTCCCACCTTGCAGTATAAGGGAGAGAGTTGCCGTAACCCACACGTACGTACATTCTTTTCCACTTTTTCCTCCCCCTTTTCAAATGACCGCTCAGCCACAGTCCTGCACCCGCGCACTCACACACACACACACACACACACACACACACACACACACACACACACACACACACACACACACACACACACACACACACACACACACGTACACACACACATGCCAGGGAATCAAGACAGAGGCACTAGATCATATTTTTCTGTATATATATATATATATATATATATATATATATATATATATATATATATATATATATATATACATATATATATATATATATATATATATATATATATATATATATATATATATAACTATTATGAACGTTTTTTGAAGTCTATTTGTAATTCCAGACTCACTCGTGGCCTTGAAAACATTAAAGAGACAATTTCCTAATACATTTTCTTGATTCAAAACAGAAAGAGGCACTGGAAGGTATGAATTAATTCTCTTTCACTTCCTATCCTTATATTCGTTTTGATTTGACGTAGTAATATAAACGGGATCAAGGTAAGTGTAACACCCGCTAGGTGTCGCCTCAGTCAGGTTATACCCAGCACGAACAGAAAACGTGAAAAACAACCAGGTGTTACAGAAGAGAATAGTAACCTTGCACCTTTTCACTTAATTACTGTTCGTTTTGTCGGCTCCAGGTGGGACAAAATATTACCTTCACCTTGCCTCATTGTCTCTCTTTTTGTTGTTGTTTTTTCCCACCTCTCTACGTTGAAACCTTCGTCTGGTAAGCATGAATATTAATGGACGCAAACCTTTTAAGACAGATTGGCAGGTACTCGCTGTGCTTCGTAACCTGTTTTTAATTATAGGTATTATCAGTAATATGGATTGGGAGCAATGAGCATCACGGTAATTCCAGTGGTTCGCGCTCATATTAAATAATCACAAAACAATTCAAAGGGTAATATTTCCTCGTCTTCTTATTTACTGGGTGTGGCAGTGAGGAGGAGGGGAGAGGGAGAGGGGAGGGAAGATTGACTGCACAGATTGGTGATGTTCTATTATGTTTTGTTTACAAGATGAGTGTGTGCAGAACAGACAGACAGACGAGGATTGCCACACCTGAAGAAGGGAGTCTCGTCGCGTGCTGATGTTACACACTTTAACGCATCAATAAACTGACTGAATCTCAACCCAAAACACAATTGAGGAGCGGAATGAAGGGGACTTATACAGCCTTTTCATATCCGTATCCGTCCTGACCTTTGACCGGAACGAGGCAAAGAGTGGAGTTTTTTTTATTTGTTTTTCTAACCTTCAACTTTTATTTTAAGGAAGGTCAAGGGATGCTATTGGAATGTTAATAATGACTGTCATACTGATGTAATTATATGCAAGACATTCTAAGATCAAATAAT
>JAXIVD010003135.1:0-5000 GCA_036785275.1 Cancer borealis
CCATGACTATTCAAGGACTCAATCAGAAATTTGGATTGAAAGTGGTGGTGCATTTGTACTCCCAGACCAATTTGCAGTGGGGCTATGCGTATGCTGGGTCAAACTGCTTGCATTATCGCTTGTCCTATTCTGGGTATGCATTAGGCCAAATTGTTCCCCCTCTAGAAAAAGTTGTTCCACTAATCATATATTTCTTAGACTTTTGAAGTTATAGAAAAGCTCGTGAGCGTTCATTTGGTATATGGTTTATTTCTATTGCAATTTGTTTTGGGTGCTTCCTTATTCCACCCAAACTATTCTTAGTGAACAAAGAGCTAGCAAGAAATATTGACATTTTTTATAGTATAAGGGAAGGAGTTGCAGGCTTAAAAATCAAATTTAAACAACATATATAAAATGAAAATTATACAAGTTTACGTACCAACATCAGCCTACGATGACGAGGAGGTAAAACATTTTATGAGGATGTAGAAGCAGCTATGGAATTCTTTCATAATCAGTAACTCTAATGCAAAAGTCGAGAACAAGAGTGCAGGAATGACAGCAATAGAAAACTTTGGAATAGATTTGAGATAATAGAGTTAACATGCTTGTAGGGTTTGCGGAGTGTAATAATTATGAAATAATGAACACATTCTTCGATCGTGAGGCAAGTAGGAAGTGGACATGGAAGAACCCGAACTGTGAAACTAAGAATGAAATTGATTTAATCCCTTATAGCAAACTGAACACAGAAAAGAATGTGGCAGTATTAAATGAATTAAAGTGAAATTATTACAGGATGGTGAGAAGTAAAGAGGGAAAGAAGAAGTTGTTTTCAGAATAAAGAAGCCAACTATCTCAACAGTCAAAGAGAAGTCAGATGGCTTTGCAATTTGAATCCAGAATGGGTCACCTATGTAGTCTTATAATCAGTACTAGAATTTGGTTCGAAAACACCCAAAGAAAACAGCGGAAAGCTTTCAACAGCCACAAAAGACCTCATAAGAAAACGTAGCACAATGGTAATAAAAAAAACAGTACGAGACAGAATCAAAGCGGTTGAACCATAAACAAGAGAAAAAACGAATGTATTTGAAAGCAAAACATGAAAATGATTGAAGAAACTCTAAAGACGGGTGCAGGTACGACGAACACGTGGCATTGACAACTAAATACTCTAGAAAGATGAACAAAGTCAAATTACAAATAATAATTGAGGTGATCAAGGTAGTAGAGGAATTCTATAGAATATTGTATATACTGTGGAGGCGGTAGCTAAGTGGCTAGCGATCAGACATGCCAACTCAGGGTCCCGGGTTCGAGCCCCGGCACGGGCTGGCCACTTTTCTTTGCTAATACCACCGAGTGGCCTATGATCACCAACATGCTGCCATAACACTATCCTCGACGAGACTGCAAAGCAATATGCGTGAGGATCTTCCGCGGCAGTATGAACCTCTCAATAAGAAATGAGGAGTCACTTAAAAAACCTAACCCGCGCTACTAGCGGACGGAGGCTGACCATCTAAGGCCTCTATTAGCCTACCGGAGCCACGGGTAAGGGAAAAAAAAAAAAAAAAAAAAAAAAAAAATATATATATATATATATATATATATATATATATATATATATATATATATATATATATATATATATATAAGTAATGATAGGGAAACCGAAGACTTCAGCACGGACATAATGAACATTGAAGTACCCAGCATACACATGAGTGAAATAAAAAAAGCACTAAAAGGAATGAGCAGGGGCAAGGCCTAAAGATGCAGATGGATTATCGATTGACTTAATCAACTATGAAGCGACTTTCTACTAGACAAAATCGCAACACTTTTATTATATGCTTGCAAACCTGTTTCGTACCAAGTACTTGGAGAACTGCTATAATAGTATTAATTCACAAGAGAGGAAACATGCAAAGCCTAAAACACTATCGTCCAAATAGTCACTGTGTGTAGTATACTAGTTTTTTACAAAAGTACTCACAAAAAGGAATAATGCAACGCTGGATTCAAACCAGCCAAAAGAGCAAGCAGGTTTCCGAAGTGATTATTGATCACTTGACCACATCCATGTGATTCATTAATCAAGTACTTGAAAAATATACAGAATACACTAAGCCGTTATGCATGGCGTTCATAGACTATGGAAAAAATCTTTGACTCAGTGGAAACCTCAGCAGTATTGAAAGCTCGCATGAGAAAGGGGTAGAGGAAATATTTATGATATTAGAAGACATCTATAAGGAAATAAGTGCCACTATAAAGCTACATATGGCCAATATAGAGAGGGGCAATGCTATTTGTCATTAAGTATTGATGGCAGTTTTAGAGGAAGTTTATAGAACCTTGCATGGAAAGAGTCACAAATTCAGATATAAGAAAATATGTAAATTATATTCGATTTGCTGATGCTATTGTTCTAACGAGCGAATCGACAGATGAACTATAGCAGATGATATTGCATGTGTACAAAGACCATAAAATCAAAACACTGGATGAAGCAATAACAGGTCCGGGAATACATTTAATGAGGACAGAAAATTGGTGCATATCCAGATCACGAAAAAAAATCAAAACAAAAAATGAGGATGGGATGAGTACTTTTGATAGGCAACACAATGTTTTGATAAGTAATCTCTCCTTATCACTGAAGAAAAAAGTATGTAATCAATGAATTCTACTTGCTCTAACGTATGGATCATAACCCTGGAGTCTTACGAAAGCCCTGGCACAAAAACTTCAAAGTGCCCAAAGGGGGAATGGAAAGAATAATGGTTGGCATACTATGGAGAGATAGGAAAAGAGTATTATGGATTAGGGAGCAGACCAAAGTTTAAGAAATTTTGAGCACAATTGAAAGTGGACACGGGAAGGACACGCCATACTACGAACAGATAATTGACATACGCAGTTATGGTAAAAGAAGACAGGGTATACAGAGAACCTGCTAGAGAGATAAGATAAGAAGTTTAACTGGAGGTATCTAGAATAGACGGACAGCTGAAAGATAAATGGAGAAGGTTGGGAGAAGTCTTTGTTCTGTAATGGTGTCAAAGAGGCTATTGCTGCTGCTGATGATGATAATGATGATGATACTTTTCTTCTAAATCTACTATATGTTATCCTGTTCCTCATTATTACAGCTGCCATCTCTAAGAACTTTAGCTTTCCACTTATATATTTTGGATACTCATCCATTTTCAGTGATATCTAGTGAATTTTGCGATAACAATTGTCTCTTTCTCTTTTGTCTATTTTCTTGTTTACAAATAACATAATTTACATACATTAAGTAGTTCTCTCAACCACATTAATTATATAACTATTTTCAAAGAGATCCATTAAGCATTTTCGTATTTTTACCTATTGACTATCTAAATACCACATTTAATTTAGTGTTCTAAATATATTCCACCTGCAGCTGTTATGGTCTAGAGGTCAAGGAAGTGTCAGAACAGCAATGTTTGATGTTACAGTCAACACAAAGAGCAGCACCAACCATACCCATTCTCTTATTCCTTTGGTGACTCATGCCCGTCAGGTGAGTGGCATACATTGGCGGGGAGGTGTGAAGAGCAGCACCACGCTATGTAATTATTCGAATGGCGAAACAAAATTTTAGATGGCAGAACATAAAGTGGGAAATAATTTAAAGAATTACTTGTAATGCATGCTCTGCACTTTTTTTTTATATGCTTTGCATCATAGGTCTGTACCTGCAAGTTTCTTTCATCAATAGAAAATGTCAAGGTATTTTCAATTCACTCTCTTCTCGTGATTTCTGGCATCTAACCAATAATATCTCTAACAATTTTACTTCATCTTTCCCTCCTTTAATTCAACCAGATGGCACCACAGCTGTCTCTTCTTTCTATAAAGCTGAACTCTTCGCTCAAACCTTTGCTACCAACTCTACTTTGGATGATACTGGGCATATTCCTCCTACTCCTCCACCCTCTGACTACTTCATCCCTAAAACAAAAATTCTTTATTATAACGTTTTCCAGGCCCTCTCTGGCTTTGATTCTCGGAAGGCTTACGGTCTGGATGGAGTCCCTCTTGTTATTCTCAAAAACTGTGTTTCCGAACTCGCTCACTGCCTATGTCTCTCTACTTCTACCAATCCTCATTGCTGGAAGTTTGCTCACATACAACCTGTCCCTAAGAAAGGTGACCGCTCCAATCCTTCTAACTATCACCCTATAGCTTTGATTTCCTGCCTTTGAGTCTGTCCTTAACAAGAAGATAATAAGGCATCTATCAGCTCACAACCTTCTCTCTGATTGCCAGTATGGTTTCCGTAAAGGCCGATCAACTGGTGATCTTGCTTTCCTAACTGAATCTTGGTCATCCTCTTTTAGGGACTTCGGTGAAATCTTTGCTGTCGGCCTTGACATATCAAAAGCCTTCGATAGAGTCTGGCACTAATCTTTAATTTCTAAACTACCCTCCTACGGATTCTATCCTTCTAATCTGCATTTTCATCTCCAGTTTCCTTTTCGACCGGTCTATTGCTGCTGTAGTGGACGGTCATTGTTTTTCTCCTAAAACTATCAACAGTGGTATTCCTTAGGGTACTGTCCTATTACGCACTCTCTTTTTATTATTCATCAATGATCTCCTAAATCTGACTCAATGCCCTATCCACTCCTATGCACACCTTGCATTTTACAACGTCGTACAACAGACGTCCAACCCAACAAGAATTAAATGGCTCAAGGCGAGATGCTATAGGACGATTAACTTCTGATATTTCACTAGTTTCTGATTGGGGCAGAGCAAACCTGGTTTTGTTCAATGCCTCAAAATCTTTATGTCTACAATTATCTACTCGACTGGACCTTCCAGATAACCATCCCCTCTTCTTCAACGACACTCAACTTCCCCTCTCCTCCACATTAAATACACTCGGTCTATCCTTTACTAAAAATCTAAACGAGCAGTTTCATATCTCTACTCTTGCTAAATCAGCTTCCAAGAAGTTAGGTCTCTTATGAAGT
>JAXIVD010003135.1:10000-42500 GCA_036785275.1 Cancer borealis
TATATATATATATATATATATATATATATATACATATATACATATATATATATATATATATATATATATATATATATATATATATATATACATATATATATATATATATATATATATATATATATATATATATATTAATATATATATATATATATATATATATATATATATATATATATATATATATATATATACATATATGTAATATATATATATATATATATATATATATATATATATATATATATATATATATATATATATATATATATATATATATCCATTGTTACATCACACTCCTGGCCAACAAAATGGCCGATCCGTGATTTGCAACCAAGGGAGGAAACACTCGCCACACTACCTGGTGAGACGACGAGAACAATAGTCTCACAAGTTATCCCTTCTACTGGTGCGATGGAGGGAGAGGTAGACTGTGCATTAAAATAACACAGGTCACTGGAAAACTTGATACCCTTGACCTCTCTCTCCTCCTCTTTGACACAACAGGAAAAATAATATCACAGCAGTAGGGTGTGACACACTGCTACCAGGTTCTACACGATGCCACCAATTCTACCTGCGGTGAATCTCGATAATTTACATAGCCACAACTCTCAGATGCAGAGGTTTGGCTTCTGGAGGAAGGGCTAAGTAGCCGCGACCGCTCTCGAGAATGGTATACCTAGAGAAATAACCCAACATCAACGAAGACCTCGAAAAGTGGTTGGAGCTTTTACACATCTCAGGCTGTGAAGACTGTTACCTTGTGATAGATATTTATAGTTATCCTGAAATAGGTAGTATAGGAATAATACTTTGATGCAATGTATTCGTGATGTGATGAAAAATACCCAGCTCACAACTGCCAGGTTTATTCTTTTATATTAATCATGTACAATACTTACCTATAATTTATATATTCCTTATTATTGTATAATTATTTAGCATATTTTCTATGGGTATCAAATACCTTCCTTATTAATTACAAGTATAAATTAGGTAAATTAATTCAGTACTCTCCAGTATCTAGCATGTGTGATAATGCTGACGACAGTCTATCGGCCAGCGTGACCGGCGTGCCCGCCCGAAGCCGGCAGACTGGACGTGACGCTGAAGAGACGCGGTGTGTTGTGTGTCAGAGAAACATAGTGCCACAAGGGTACGTGACTCTTACAAACTGTTGCTGATTTATTGATATTAATCACGACCGTTATTCCAATACCAATAATATGGAGTAGGCAGTAGACACCTGCCGCCCGGTGGAATACTCCAGGAGAGGTACTTACGGGGATGTAGGCAGTGCTGCAGACTGAGTGATTTCCCGTGTCCTCTCTTCCATGTTCCCTTAATGTCTCATTTACACAAGAGAGCAGCTGCAGCCTGCCCTCTTAAGACAACTTCTTCTACAACCTACATAATATTACTACACCTTACACTTTTACACTCTCTTTAAATCAAAATTTAAAAATGGGTTCACCACACCCAGCCTCGGAGTCCCAAACTGGGAAGGAGACCACAAATGTCCCCAGGTCGGACTGCCTCTCTGCTGACGACCTCGGGTGTCTTGACACTTCTTCTAACACTTTTACTTTCGATTTCTGTAACAT
The DNA here is from genome assembly GCA_036785275.1 of Cancer borealis. NCBI lineage: Eukaryota > Metazoa > Arthropoda > Malacostraca > Decapoda > Cancridae > Cancer > Cancer borealis. The sequence continues at coordinate 11,608 of JAXIVD010003135.1, forward strand.
TCGTGGCCTTAAATCTAGTTTCCAATCTGTAGAACACCATCTCTCCTCCACTAAAGCTTATCTTCTCTTCCTAACTGAAACACAGTTGTCTGTGACTACTGACAGCAGCCCTTTCTCTGTTCCCTCCGACTTTCTCTATCCTCATTTTCAATTCAAAGCTGGCTGTTGCGCATATGTGCGTAACGACATTACTTGCTCTCGTGCCCACAATCTTGAATCTTCAGAATTTTCTACCATCAGGCTAAGACTTCAATGTCACTTTCTAACTAAATTCATCTGTGCTGTATATCTCTCACCTAATTTCTCTGACTATGTAAAATTCTTTAACTATTTGAGTTCCAAAGTGGAGTACATCCTATCTAACTTTCCATATGCTGAGATCTCCATTTTAGGGGATTTCAATGTTCACCAACAGCTTTTGCTTTCATCTTTTTTCACTGACCAACCTGGTGAACAAACCTTCAACTTTGCTATCCTTGATGACCTAGAGCAGCTAGTGCAGCTCCCTACCCGTATCCCTGACCGTCTTGGAGACACGCCCAACATTCTTGATCTTTTCCTAACTTCCAACCCTTCAGCTTACTCTGTTAAACTTTCCTCTCCATTGGGCTCCTCCGATTACAATCTTATTTCTGTTACCTGTCCTATCACTCCAGTGCAGCCTCAGGACCCGCCTAAGCAGAGGTGCTTCTGGCATTTCAACTCTGCTAAGTAGGAGGACCTGAGGCAGTACTATTCTGATTTTCCTTGGGATGATTATTGCTTTCATGTCAGAGATCCTTCTCTTTGTGCAGAGCGCATAACAGAGGTGATTATCTCTGGCATGGAGCTATACATTCCTCATACTTTCTCTAATACTGAAGCTAAAAAGCCCTGGTTTAACTCTGCTTGTTCTCGTGCTGTCAATGATAGAGAGACGGCTCACAAACGGTACCGTAGCCATCCATCTACTGAAACTCATACCTATATATTTCTGCCCATAATCATGCCAAATCTATTCTCCATCTTACTAAAAACTCTTTCATTAATAGAAAATGTCAAAGTCTTTCCAACTCTAACTCTTCTCGTGATTTCTGGCATCTAGCCAATAATATCTCTAACAATTTTACTTCTTTATCTTTCCCTCCTTTACTTCAACTAGATGGCCCCACAGCTGTCTCTTTTTTCTCTAAAGCTGAACTCTTCGCTCAAACCTTTGCTACCAACTCTACTTTGGATGATACTGGGCATATTCCTCCTAATCCTCCACCCTCTGACTACTTCATCCCTAAAATTAAAATTCTTTATTATGACGTTTTCCAGGCCCTCTCTGGCCTTGATTCTCGGAAGGTTTACGGTCCGGATGGAGTCCCTCCTGTTGTTCTCAAAAACTGTGCTTTCGAACTCGCTCACTACCTGGTAAAACTCTTTCGTCTGTGTTTCTCTACTTCTATCTATCCTTCTTGCTGGAAGTTTGCTCACATCCAACCTGTCCTATAAAAGGTGACCGCTCCAATTCTTCTAACTACCACCCTACAGCTTTGATTTCCTGCCTTTCTAAAGCCTTTGAGTCTGTCCTTAACAAGTAGATAATGAGGCATCTATCAGCTCACAGCCTTCTCTCTGATTGCCAGTATGGTTTCCGTAAAGGCAGACCTACTGGTGATCTTCTTGCTTACCTAAATGAATCTTGGTCATCCTCTTTTAGGGACTTCGGTGAAACCTTTGCTGTCGGCCTTGACATATCGAAAGACCTCGATAGAGTCTGGCATAAATTTTTTGTTTCTGAATTAACCCCCTACGGATTCCATTCTTCTCTCTGTACCTTCATATCCAGTTTTCTTTCCGACCGGTCTATTGCTGCTGTAGTGGACGGTCACTGTTCTCCTAAAAACTATCAACAGTGGTGTTCCTCAGGGTTCTGTCCTATCACCCACTCTCTTTCTATTATTCATCAATGATCTCCTAAATCTGTCGCAATGCCCTATCCACTGCTATGCTGATAACATCACCTTGCATTTTTCAACGTCGTACAACAGACGTCCAACCCAACAAGAATTAAATGATTCAAGGCGAGATGCTATAGGACGCTTAACTTCTGATTTTTCACTAGTTTCTGATTGGGGCAGAGCAAACCTTGTTTTGTTCAATACCTGAAAAACTCTAGTTCTACAACTATCTGCTCGACATAACCTTCCAGATAACTATCCCCTCTTCTTCAATGACACTCAACTTCCCTTCTCCTCCACACTAAACGCACTCGGTCTATCCTTTACTAAAATTCTAAACTGGCAATTTCATATCTCTACTCCTGCTAAATCAGCTTCCAAGAAGTTAGGTGTCCTATGGCGTCGGCGTCCATTTTCTCTCCCTCTCAGCTGCTTGCTCGTACAGAGGTCTTATCCGCCCATGTATGGAGTATGGCTCTCATGTCTGGGGGGGCTCAACTTATACAGCTCTTTTAAACAGGGTGGAGTCTAAAGCTTTTCGCCTAATGAACTCTTCTCCTCTAACTGACTTTCTTGGCTGTTTTAGTCACCGCTGCAATGTTGCATCTTTATCTATCTTCTACCGCTATTTTCATGCTGACTGCTCTTCTGAACTTGCTAACTGCATGCCTCCACCCCTCCCGCGGCCTCGCTGCACAAAACTTTCTATTTCTTCTCATCCTTATTCTGTCCATCTACCTAATGCAAGAATTAACCAGTATCTTCACTCTTTCATCCCATACACTGGTAAACTCTGGAACTCTCTTCGTTTGTTTTTTCCACCTGCCTATGACTTAAATTCTTTCAAAAGAGGAGTGTCAAGACACCTCACATACTAAATTAGACTTCCCCCCACGTCTATATTTCTCTTACTGTCCTCTTTACAGGGTCTGACGAAAAGCGGGATTTTTTTTTATACTTAATTTATTTTTCCCTTAGCCAGTACCCTTTTAATGTAAAAAAAAAAAAAAAAAAAAAAAAAAAACGTGTAGTGAACCCTACAGTGACTCCAACAGACTAAAGTGAGCGCACACCGTCATACCTTATTCCAATATATTCATAACGTAGTGACCTCCGCTATTGTACCAGTGTACATATCTTGTATATTTAATAAATTACATAGTTGTACACTTCACATTTACTATTAGCCTTTCCGCTCGGGCCAACTCATTAATACCAAACACCAGATCTGTTCTATGACATTACACAGGAACTCACACAAGTTACTCGGTGCAGATAAGATACATACATTACTTCCTGTCACAAAGATACCAAAAAGGGTAACATTAATGGTGTAACAACGGTGGTATACGGGACAATACCAGTGTTAATAAGTTATACGAAATATTATGGCACAGAGAAGTGAACGATTAGTAGAGAGAAGAAGCAGGAGGGAGATGGTAGTTTGACTCAGCAGGAACTTCGTGTCTGCAAGCCTCAGTCATTTTAACTCACAACAAGTGGCGTGGCCCCTTACCTCAGCACCTCACCTTTGACCTTTTACCACAACTACCACTCTCCGTCTTACATCCTCTACCGGTAACAGTATACCGTTTCTTCAACAGTAACTATTACTCACTACGAGCACACACACAGTCGTTATCGTCACAAGCAGGAGTTCATTACAACTCTCCCCCTACAACAGCCACAACCATCCTTGGTTGTGGAGGTGGACGTTACAAAGGAGGAGCGATACCCTCCACCCTGGCTAACTGGCCACAAGAAGAATAGGAACCTCCCGTTGCTTGCAACGCGGACGCAAGAGGAGGAAAAACTCCCGTTGCCTGCCACGCGGACGCAAGAGGAGGAAGAGCTGCGAGTTCACTTCATCAGCGCAGATATAACTATTATTTAGGTGAGAGGAAACCTACATTAGCTGAACATTACATAAACACATTTTATTAAGTAACATCACTTGCTTACACAATTAAGTGGCTTGTGCAGTGAATCAATTATTACTTTAGCACCTTATTAGCTCAACATAGCTGTGTGATAGTGTTTATTGTTCGTTATTACGCTTGTAATTTACTTATAACCTCACCACATTCAGTCTCATTAGCAAAAACGTTATTGTGTTGTTCATTTCTCTTCTTTATGAGTACCTTGAAGCATCTTTGAATAATTCTGAGAAATTTAATTAAAACAACCTTACTTTATCCCTAAATATTTCAATAATAAATCAATATTAGTGAATATCATTTATTCTTATTTTAACTCACTAATTTAATTAAACATTTATTGGTATACTGATGTCAAAAAATGATTTAAAGGACTTAGTCAACGAGTTTGATAAGCTCTATCTGTTCTATTGTTAGGTTCGAGTAGGACGAGGGAAACAAGTTAGTTGGATGGAGCAGAGCCGTTTACTGACTCAGGTGCAGTGCTTAAACCCCCAACATAGACTCCCTCTAGTTTAATTCGAATACTCACTGCTAGAGGGCTGTAGCAATTGTCCGATATTTACATAGTTGTCCTACGCCAACAATCTTAACGCAACACCTCCCTCCAAGATTGTGCATTGCTAATTTATTACATCAGTTACTACTCATAAGATGTACCCCAGCGTACAGCGAGTCTGCTTGGTTCCCATCGCTGACGTCCGCTGCGGCGTAGAGGTGCAGGCTGACTGGTCCCGTCCTTATTGAGGTGAACGCGAGACTGGAGGTAGAATATTCGGTACTGATGAACGCATTTCACGAGCAGTGGCGCTCGTGAGGAATGGGCGATGTGGACGTAAAAACCTCCGATTTCTCCACCAAGTTCTTCCACTACCCAGCTTCACAAGGTAGTCACGCCGAGATCCAACGCCCACTATGACCCCGGGGCGATCCCAACGATTCGATGTGTGGTTGTACACGTCCACATGTGTTCCGATGGTTAGCTGAGTGTGTGCGCGAGTCGGCGAATCATATCTGTCCTTGGCTTGTTGGCGGAGATGCACAGCTTTGGTCTCGCACTCTGCTGCTGCTTTTTGCCACTCCTCTGCGAATGAACGATAGTGAGTAGGGACAGAGGATCGTAAGGGATGACCAAATAATACCTGTGATGGCGACCTTCCGTCAGCATGAGGAGTGTTTCTTAATTCCAGCAAGCCTCTAGCGAAAGCATCGTCGTCAGGAGCAACTTCTTGACGACCTTCATGGCAGCCTCTGCATGACCGTTTGATTGAGGGTAGTGAGGCGAGGAAATCCGATGTTCCACCCCCACCGCGTCAAGAAGCTGCGCACTCTCGAGGAGGTGAACTGAGGATCACCCTCCGTCCTGAGCACAGTAGGCACGCCAGTGTCTGCGAAGAGCTTGCGTAAAAAAGAGACAAGCTGATCTGAGTAAGCCGGTCTCGTGCAGCTAAATACCTAAGGCCATCCTGAAAGCCTATCTACATATATCAGAAATGTACGTCCAGCCATGTGGAAATAGTCGGCGAAGACAGATTCGAAGACACGACTGGGTGTTTCGTCGTCTAGATGTAGTGGTTCTCTCTGCAGGCCAGGTAATAACTGACGGCAAGCTGAACATGAAGAAACTATGTTCTTGATGTCGTTGTCAATCCTCGGCCAATATAAACACTGCCGAGCGCGCCGTTTCGTCCTGGTGGCTGTCGTGCAGGTGTTCCAAGATTTCACGCCTCAAACTGCGCGGAATAAGGAGTCTGGGTCCGTAGACTATGACATCGTCTACCACAGCTAACATGTCACGAATCCTCCAATATGGGCGAAGGTCAGGATCTAAACAATTGGCATGTTCTGGAAACCCATTCAGGATTACCTTGCGTAAATTCAAATATTCTGGATCATTATGGGCTGCGGCACGTACCTTTGAAAGTCGTGAAGAGGAGAAATTCTCGTGCAAGTCTCATTGACGGCACTTAAGGGGTACAACAGCAGTACGAAATGGATCCTTATCATCGTCCTCCTCCCCTGGGTCGTGGAGTGGTGACTGGGACAGAGCATCGGCAATGCTGTGAGCAATACCTCGTTGCCAGACGCAGGTAAAATTATACGCAACCAACTTCTGACGCATGCGTTGGGGACGAGTATTATCTATTTCTTCGATGTACTTGTGGTTGAGGATAGGCAGCAATAGACGGTGATCAGTGACTACTTCAAAGTGTGGTAATCCTCGTAGGAAAGTACTACACTTTTTAGCAGCCCATACAAGTGCCGCCATTTCCAGTTCTATCACAGCATAGCGGCTCTCCGCGTCGGAGAGGAATCGAGAACCGCTTTGAACGAGCTTCCAAGTTTCACCGTGTCGTTGACGCAAGACGAACCCGAATTATTCTGTGCGGGAAGCATCAGTCTCCAGTTTGGTAGGTAGTGAAACATCAAAGTGAGCGAGGATGGATGGTGAAGCTAATGACAACTTGACGCTTTTGAAGGCCTTACTATGATGCGTTGACCATTCATTCCATGGGCGTAGAAGATCGCGAAGCGGTGTTGCGGCAGCAGCGATGTGAGGTGAGGAACTTTTTAGTTGATTCACGAGCCCCAAAAAGAAACGAAGGTCAGTGATATTTTTGGGCTCCGGGAAATCTGCGATGGCTGCCACTTTCTTCCTGTCCGCTGTGTATCCCTCTTGTGATATGCTGTATCCGCAGAACTCCACGCTATTCTCTGCGAATGTAAACTTCTTTGGGTTAAATGTTATGCCAAACTTGTCACACCGTTCAAGGATAGATGTGATGTGAGAGAGATGCTGGCGGTAAGTGAAATCGTACGCAAACACGTCGCCTACGATCTTTACCATTTGCAAGATGTCACCTAGTAGTACTTGGTCGCCTCGTCTGTTGATGCATATAAACATAGTAAGTCTCGTCTGAAGACAGTATGGCAGCAATTTGGGTAGTCTTTGACTTTGGTCACTCGGCGGTGATATCAAAGAATGAAAAGTGGTCAGCGAATAACGGGGATTCGATCCCGGGACCCTAAGCCCGCATACCCGCTAGACCACTGTACCATCGTTTTTCATATCATTCAAAAATTAGCTTAAATAAATTTGTTCCTCAAATTTAGTATAAATTGACTTCTTCATCTTCATATGAGATATTACTTTTGTATGGGTGCAAGAACATATTAAAAGTTTTCTAGGGGTGCGGAACATCAAAAAGGTTGGGAATCCCCGGTGTAAGCCAATGGATGTGTTTGTGTGTGTGTGAATTGTGCGTGGGGCAAAGTAGACGAAACTCAACGCCGGGCACGTTTCTGTAATAATACGTGTCTCACAGCTCCCAGAAACCACAAGAGGCACCTCTGTACTATCTTATCCACTCCCTCGCAAGAAAGACTCAAAAGATGCCCAAAGAAGCGTGATGCCGCACTGAGCAAACAGGTAACACAAACAACATCCACAAAGGAACAAAAACATTGCAACACAGCCAAAAACACAAAAGAAAAGTTTAACGGGGCTCACGAGACGCAATGCCCAGCGCAAAAAGGGTACGACACAACCTCAAGTTCACCGACTCACCAACACATAACGACCTCACCAACATATAACGGCCTCACTATCACATGATGGCCTCACCATCTCAACACCCACAAAATGATATCATCCCCTAGGAACTAGTCACAATATATATATATATATATATATATATATATATATATATATATATATATATATATATATATATATATATATATATATATATATATATATATATATATATATATATATATATATATATATATATATATATATATATATATATATAATATAGAGAAAGCCAGCCTTTTCCCAGTGAGAAACGAAAACTTTCATCCTTACCCCGACAATGAGCCAATTTAATAATTTGTCTGTTAATCATGCACAATGGGAATCACACATAAAATAAAACCGTTATGGCAGATATTTTAAATATATTTTTTTGAATCAGTATTCATAGTGGAAGACAATGAAGCAAACTAGATTGTCCCCCAAAATCATAGTTACGGTGTCAACCTAACAACGTGCGTAGCTATTCTATCAATCAATCAATGAAAGTCCCCATGCATGCCCCATTTCCAAACTAATTAACTCCCAACAGGAAGCATCAACTTGCCCCTGCCACGAACTTTGTGGGTACCGTCCTCCCACCCCTTGGCCTCCTCCACTCCGAATTATCTCTTTCAGAAATAACCGAGAAGCAGGATCAGCTTCTGGTAACGTGCCACATGTCCATATAGCCGGAGTTGACGTTGATGGATTATACTGGTAATAGCCCTTGATTCAATCCCCTCAAAACAGTCGCTGATTTGACAAGAAGTCATTCCAACGATACCCATGATTCTGCGAAGGCTTTTATTACCTACTGCCTACTCCATATTATTGGTATTGGAATAACGGTCGTGATTAATATCAATAAATCAGCAACAGTTTGTAAGAGTCACGTACCCTTGTGGCACTGTTTCACTCACACACAACACACCGCGTCTCTTCAGCGTCACGTCCAGTCTGCCAGCTTCGGGCGGGCACGCCCGTCACGCTGGCCGATAGACTGTCGTCAGCATTATCACATATGCTAGATACTGGACAGTACTGAATTAATTTACCTAAAGTATACTTGTAACTAACAAGGAAGGTATTTGATACTTATAGAAAACATGCAAAATAATTATACAATAATAAAGTATACATAAATTATAGGTAAGTAATGTACATGATTAATATCAAAGAATAAACCTGGCAGTTGTGAGCTGGTTATTTTCCATCACATCACGAATACATTGCATCAGATTATTATTCCTATACTACCTATTTCAGGATAACTATAACTATCTACCAAAGGGTAACATCGCTCGGTCACCTACCCGGCGCGTCCCCGCAACGTTCCTAAATACCTAGAGGCATGTACCTAACCCTGTTCAGGTGTCATTTCGTGGCTTGTTGATTTCTCTGCAACCCTTGTTTTGAGTAAAGTATACAAGGTGAGAGCTTTCCTTACAACACAATGTAATGGAATCACAATGATTATCACTAAAACAATTGGTACAATGACGGTAGGATAATGTACATATGGACTGAGATAGACAGGTAATGGATCATGTACTGCTGACTCTAACTCTGAGCGGTTAGATAATTTAAACTCAGAAATGGAGTTGGTAACATGTTTGATAGAAGAGATATTGAATTGAGATGGATAGATGATAGTGTAAAGACGCATAAAAATACTAGACACAAAACCTTCATGGAGTGTTTCAGGGTGAGTGGTGATACTTGCAGAGTGTAATGTACACTGCTTAAGAATAGCAAAATGTCCAGTAACTCGACTGTGTGCACTTCCCCTAGCACAGGTTACTGTCACAGACATGGTGCGTGTGAAGAAGAAATAGTGGTGACCCATGAAACTCTTATGGAAGAAAAGTTTTGAAACTACATGTTTGTAAGGAAATAAGGATACGCATCTTGAGGCATATTTTTGAGTTAATGTGACCTCACAAACACCGCCCTCCTTAACTGGTACAAAAGCAAAGAGTAATGCATGGCAAAAGTATAGTCCAGCTTGCTCAGATTTACATTCACTTAGGTCTTCGTACGTCCCTGTGCTATAAAGAGTAAAACCTTCATTAGTCAGCACTATGGAGTCAGGTAAGTCAATCGTCAATAAAGAATCGTTCACAGCGAATGGAAAAGCTTCATTTCTGTGAATGTTATAGACATTCTGTGACAAGAAAGGAACGTGAACAACAATAGCATCTGAAGTAAGCATTGCACTAAGAAGTGGATAGTAGTGAAGAACATCAGCTCCAGTGAAAACCGGGGTTAGCTTTTGCCTTTTCTCAGCGAGTGTTAAAGTATGGAATAAATCCTTAACAGGCATGAGAGAGGAAGTAACCTTACCTCTGGAAGCATCTACCACATTCCTTAGGATGAGATCATTAGCATGCGTGATAATTCGGATTGAATTATCGAAGGCATTAGGCATCAAAAAGACCTCATCAAGAGCATACAAATAGTCTACGCTAGCAAAGGCTTTGTCTATAGAAGAACGCAACAGATTAGTATAGTTCAGCATTTTATGCATACCATGAGTCAAGCGTGCAATATTTCAACAATTTAACTGTACAGCTTTTTTATTTGACATGGCTACTGAAGCTAGGTTATTGTAGCGTTCCTGTAGGTCTTTTACGTCACCATCTAGTGCAGTTCCAAAGAGCATCCGCGATAATTGTCCCAATCCGTACCGTTGAAACGATAAGTGTCCACACGAAAGACACGACAAATACAAAAACCCTACAAAAGTTTCCAGTCCATGAGCTGGTCTGTGCTCAACGTCGACATAGCGTATGGAGCAAAGTAATACACCATTTAGAATCAAGTGATGAGGTCAGCTTGCCGGACTTACATACTCCTCTTTCACAGTTTCTCTTAGATGGAGATGGTGTTCTTTGCGTTATTGGCCGAACAAGCAATATCCCGTTACACAATTTGTAATACCAGAGGAGTATGTGCCTATTATCTTACTGATGATACATGATTCACCAGATGCAGGTCACACAGTCGAGTTATTGGACATTTTGCTATTCTTAAGCAGTGTACATTACACTCTGCAAGTATCACCACTCACCTTGAAACACTCCATGAAGGTTTTGTGTCTAGTATTTTTATGCGTCTTTACACTATCATCTATCTATCTCAATTCAATATCTCTTCTATCAAATATGTTACCAACTCCATTTCTGAGTTTAAATTATCTAACCGCTCAGAGTTAGAGTCAGCAGTACATGATTCATTACCTGTCTATCTCAGCCCATATGTACATTATCCTTCCGTCATTGTACCAATTGTTTTAGTGATAATCATCGTGATTCCATTACGTTGTGTTGCAAGGAAAGCTCTCACCTTGTATACTTTACTCAAAACAAGGGTTGCAGAGAAATCAACAAGTCACGAAATGACACCTGAACAGGGTTAGGTACATGCCTCTAGGTATTTAGGAACGTTGCGGGGACGCGCCGGGTAGGTGACCGAGCGATGTTACCCTATGGTAGATAGTTATAGTTATCCTGAAATAGGTAGTATAGGAATAATAATCTGATGCAATGTATTCGTGATGTGATGGAAAATAACCAGCTCACAACTGCCAGGTTTATTCTTTGATATTAATCATGTACATTACTTACCTATAATTTATGTATACCTTATTATTATATAATTATTTAGCATGTTTTCTATAGGTATCAAATACCTTCCTTGTTAGTTACAAGTATACTTTGGGTAAATATATTCAGTACTCTCCAGTATCTAGCATGTGTGATAATGCTGACGACAGTCTATCGGGCAGCGTGACGGGCGTGCCCGCCCGAAGCAGGCAGACTGGACGTGACGCTGAAGAGACGCGGTGTGTTGTGTGTGAGTGAAACATAGTGCCACAAGGGTACGTGACTCTTACAAACTGTTGCTGATTTATTGATATTAATCACGACCGTTATTCCAATACCAATAATATGGAGTAGGCAGTAGGTAATAAAAGCCTTCGCAGTATCATGGGTATCGTTGGAATGACTTCTTGTCAAATCAGCGACTGTTTTGAGGGGATTGAATCAAGGGCTATTACCAGTATAATCCACCAACGTCAACTCCGGCTATATGGACATGTGGCACGTTACCAGAAGCTGATCCTGCTTCTCGGTTATTTCTTAAAGAGATAACCTGGAGTGGAGGAGGCCAAGGGATGGGAGGAGGGTACCAACAAAGTTCGTGGCAGGGGCAAGTTGATGCTTCCTGTTGGGAGTTAATTGGTTTGGAAATGGGGCATGCATGGGGACTTGCACGAGATGATCGCCAGAGCTGGCGTCGGAGGGTTGGCGAAGCGACGCGCTTCTTGGCGTATGCCCCCAATGATTGATTGATAGAATAACTACGCACGTTGTTAGGTTGACACCGTAATTATGATTTAGGGGGACAATCTAGTTTATTTCATTGTCTTCCACTATGAATATTGATTCAAAAAAAGATATTCAAAATATCTGCCATAACGGTTTTATTTTATGTGTGATTCCCATTGTGCATGATTAACAGACAAATTATTAAATTGGCTCATTGTCGCGGTAAGGATGAACGTTTTCGTTTCTCACTGGGAAAAGGCTGGCCTTCTCTATATTATATATATATATATATATATATATATATATATATATATATATATATATATATATATATATATATATATATATATATATATATATATATATATATATATATATATATATATATATATATATATATATATATATATTGTGACTAGTTCCTAGGGGATGATATCATTTTGTGGGTGTTGAGATGGTGAGGCCATCATGTGATAGTGAGGCCGTTATATGTTGGTGAGGCCGTTATGTGTTGGTGAGTCGGTGAACTTGAGGTTGTGTCGTACCCTTTTTGCGCTGGGCATTGCGTCTCGTGAGCCCCGTTAAACTTTTCTTTTGTGTTTTTGGCTGTGTTGCAATGTTTTTGTTCCTTTGTGGATGTTGTTTGTGTTATCTGTTTGCTCAGTGCGGCAACACGCCTCTTTTGGCACTTTTTGAGTCTTTCTTGCGAGGGAGTGGATAAGGTAGTACAGAGGTGCCTCTTGTGGTTTCTGGGAGTTGTCAGACACCTATTAATACAGAAACGTGCCCGGCGTTGAGTTTCGTCTACTTTGCCCCACGCACAATTCACACACACACAAACACATCCATTGGCTTACACCAGGGATTCCCAACTTTTTTAATGTTCCGCACCCCTAGAAAACTTTTAATATGTTCTTTCACATCTACAAAAGTAATATCTCATATGAAGATGAAGAAGTCAATTTATACTAAATTTGAGGAACAAATTTATTCAAGCTAATTTTTGAATGATATGAAAAGCGATGGTACAGTGGTCTAGCGCTCGGGTATGCGGGCCTAGGATCCTGGGTTCGAATCCCCGTCATTCGCTGACCACTTTTCATTCATTGATATCACCGCCGAGTGACCAAAGAGTCAAAGACTACCTAAATTGCTGTCATACTGTCTTCAGACGGGACTTACTATGTTTATATGCTTCTGAGGCTATTGATTTGCCACTACAAAAAAAAAAAAATCTGAAAACCTACACCAAATAACAGACTAGGCAAGTACATCTGTGCCTCTATAAGCCTACTGGCGCTAACGTTTTATTGATATAGAAAAAAAAACTATTATAAAAAACGACGTAAAAATGTTATACGGGGTGTCAGTGTAATTCGAAAATTGCCAAAGTCAAGGTTTCACACCCCATGAAATGTTATCTCGCACCCCTAGGGGGTGCGAGCACCCCAGGTTGGGGTTGGGAACCCCTGGCTTACACTAAGTAATAGTGTTCGCGTCGGACAAAGTAAAGACGGACAACGCTTTGAAATGTTTCTGACCCCAGTAGTGGTAGAATGAGGGAGGACGCCAGTACTCAGTTATATGAGAGTGGAATTCCTCCTTTGCTGGGGTTTTACAGGCCTTGTTATCCTTTCTGGTATCTTTGTGACAGGAAGTAGTGTATGTGTCTTACCTGCACAGAGTAACTTGTGTGAATTCCTGTGTAATGTCATCTAACAAGCCTCCAAATACCTGCACCTTAGTTTTGGACCAGGAGACCTGAAGTTCTAAGGGCTGCACCTCCTTTTGTTCTGCTTCGAGAGCCATCACCAGAACCTCCAGCGACTCAACAAAGATTACTGCATCGTCGGCAAAAACAAAATCAGTGATCTTGGTGGTGCCGACAGATGCTCGACAGTGACTCTGATCCACAACTCTGCCCAGTACCCAGTCCATAAAAGTATTGAAAAGGGATGGAGTAAGGACGCATCCCTGCTTCACTCACGTATACACAGGAAAGAAGCGGGACGTGCCTCCTCTACACTTCACAGCACTCTCAATCCCGAAGTGAAAGCCAGATAGTAGTCCAATAATCCCTGCAGGAATCCCGCGGAGTCGCAGAAGTGCCTCGCAATGCACTGAATCAAACATCAGTACGCAATGCGCTAGGATACGGTTAGCTATTGACTTACCAGGTATTAACCCTAACTGTTCAGCTCTCTGATATTTCAGCAAATGACTGCAAACTCGCATCAGTAGCAGATGGGCGAGCACCTTGTCTGGTACGCTGAGCAGTGATATCCTGCGGTAGTTGTTGCATTCCTGACGGTTCCCCATACCTTTCCAGATAGGGACAACCAACCCCCTTTTCCAGTCAGGAGGAATTGTACCTGAATGCCATACATCAGTCAAGACAGTATGCGACCCACAGATCATGGCTTCTCCAGCTTTCAGCAACTTTGCACTGATGTTACAAATGCCCCTTAACTTTGCCACAGCCTCTTTGACCTCGTCAATAGAGAGTGCAACTTCATTAATGGGCGGATCAGCATCTATCACCAGTAGTTTGAAGCTGTCTGGTTGGAGGGTTAACCTTGAACCACTGCTCAAAGTATTCAGTCCAACGAATCATCTGCCCATCTGCGTCTAATACGAGGCAACCATTTGTTGTTCGGATAGCACTAACCCGAGATGTAGACTTGGACCCGGAGCTTCTTTAGGGCTTGATAAGCCAGTTTGAGGTCATTAGCATTTGAATGATCCTCTACATCCTCTGCAATACTCCTGACATATCTCTCCTCGTCTCTCCTCAGAAGAGCTCGGATGGCCCCCATCACCCTTTGGCAGCCTCAAGAGTTTCACGTTTAAAGGTATACCACAGCTCTACCGGGTCCTTTAGGGCGTCGAGCACTTCAAATCGATTTGAGACTGTCACTGCATACTCATGAGCACATGGCAAGTCCTTCAGTTTCTCAAGATGAAACACATTGTGATTATAGCTTGGTATCTTTCTAGACTTAATATGAAGCTTGAGTGTTGCAGCAAAAAGCCTGTGGTAAGTTGCAAAAATTTCGGCAATCCGGAAAACACTGAAGTTCTGGCGGATCCTCCAACGAGTACTAACGAGGATGTGATCGATCTCCTTAGCTTCCTCTCCGGCATTACTATACCAAGTCTAGCGGTGCAGCTCTGGTCTTTGATTACAAGAACCTGCAATTCTCAACCTTCTGAATTCTGCAAAATTCAGAAGGAGAGAGCTGTTAGTGTTCCTGGTACCAGAGTCATGGGGACCAACACGTAGCCAGCTCTCTCAGTACCAGTGACAGCATTGAAATATTTCCCTATATAGAATATTACATACAATTTTGGTCACGTTGTTACAAGAAAGATATCGAAAAAACTAGATAAAATAAAACGTCGAGTAACCAAGATTATACCATACGAGGAACGCCTTATAAAAACGTACCAAATGTACCTTTTTTCAATAACCCCCACCCACCAACGGTTCTCCCTACACCCCCCCCCACAAGTTCATCCTATACCGCATCCCCCCACTGTACCCCCTATACCCCACACCACCACCCAACCACTCCCATACCACACGAGGATGAACAAGGAAGAAATTACATACACATATTATTATAAATATTTAATTACATAATAATTACATATACATATAACGATACTTACATAATAATTACATGCACTTATATAATAATACACATACATAATAATTATATAAATATTTACACAAAGTACATGTTGAAAAAGATTCCAAACAGTACTCAAATGTGAAAAAACAATTAATAAGAAACACATATTCGTATACATATTATGTATGGATCAGAGACGTTGATATGGAACAGAACATATACATTATCACTGTGCTACCGTTATTTACCTCTTAAATTTAAAATCCCTTATACGTTGTGCATGGTAATAACATAGTAATAACATTATAACGTCTACAATATGCCTGTGGGCTACATTAAATGTTATATGAACATACGTTACCCATAATAAGTCAAGTTTCGTCAGCGTATTCGGTGATGGAAGTGGCTCTGACATCAGTCATGATGTCACTGGCGGCCACTGGCACTGAGATGATGAGATCAGTGGCTGCGGCTGACGGGGTTCCAATATTTTCGCGCTAACAAATGTTATATATTTTCATAAGCTATACATTTATAGCATGATCTGGACATGTACATGCTGTTATATTTCTTATATGATGAAATAAACAAATAAAATCTATGAAAGAAAACTTATTCCGATTCTGAAGGGAAACTAAATCAAATCAGACTTAAATACTAAATATGGCAAAGTAAACACTTAAATGCCCACTATATAATATGGAATAATACAACAAGTAAATAACTTACCACATTTTGGCTATTGGGCCGTTCTTGTCCGTTGTGGTAGATAATGTAGGAAACATGTTATTTTTCTTCATAATATTCATGTGTTTATTCCGCTTCTCTTACGTCATTTCAAGACTTCTCTGTTCTCTTCCAACTCTATTGTAGTGCTTGTAAGTGAACTATGTTTCACATTAGTCAACAGTTTTTGCAATCGTCTGATTTAGACCGAAATGCATGACTTGAAATTGCCAACATATAAAGCTAAGTGGCAACTGTAGTACGAATAGTTGTCAGAAATCACTTGAAATAATAGGTTTGTATTATCATTAGATAATACACATATATCTAACGCATTACGTATATTTGATGTGTTTACGTATTCCAAAACATTGCCTTATCATTTCACTAACCACAGATCTTTATTTGCATCTACATGAAATCAGACTTATTTTTACTTTAGACTCCACAAATGAATGTACCCCTATAACCTGAAAAAGTAGAACGAATCAAAAGTACCTTAATTAGGAGTAGGATCTGAAAAAAAGATTGATTTGAGTCATTCTACCCCATAGGAAGAAGAATAGGATGGATGTATGAAGATCTACCCCATCGTAGAAAATCTACCCTCATAGAACCGTTCATTTTCTAGCGTGTATAACTATCCCTTATTTAGTATATTTTTATATTTTCTAATTTACACCACAATACGCAATGTCAGTTCACTTGCACACATTATACAACATTTGTATGAACAGTAACAAGCAAGTCAGCCTATTTACACTGTGACACTCTACGAATCCTGACGAACTGCACAATAACAAAATCTAGAGCGTATATA
Organism: Cancer borealis; assembly: GCA_036785275.1. Taxonomy (NCBI): domain Eukaryota; kingdom Metazoa; phylum Arthropoda; class Malacostraca; order Decapoda; family Cancridae; genus Cancer; species Cancer borealis. The sequence goes on from JAXIVD010003135.1 coordinate 28,562, forward strand.
GCCAAAACCCCGAACAACACTGAAACAAGAATTATTCTAACAATCTACGATTTCATACAGTCTAAAGATACATTACAGTATTACAGTACACTGTAATCACAATAAAGTGTTTGCTAAATATAAGCACAATCTGAGTATGAATTACCTGATCCCCGATGAGTCCTGCACTAACAACACCAACAATACCAACTAACAGCCTTCTTGGACACAACTGAACTCCTGAATCCCGAGCTTGGCAGGAGTCGAGTAGCTACGTCACAAACATAATATCATCTGAATTCGTACTTACATGTTGAAATATCATTACATACTAAGAAAATCACAAAAAATTACCGAATACACCCAAGCAAACACAGTTAAAGGAAATACATTACCTTAGTCAGAAATCAGAAATGATGATACACGGACTGTTGATCGCCAAGACATCTATCGAAATTTCAAGTATTAGATATCACTGCTGCGGAAAAAATAAACTTATACATACAGTGGAGTGAACGGAACTGATGCCATCCTAGACAGCGCCAGTCAAGGCTGCAACACCACCCTTCGACATCCACATTGTGCATATATTTACGCACTTACGCACTCAGCACATTAAAACATCACTAAACATTAATAGCTCTCCTTCTCACTGCTTTCGTAAAATCCATGTAGTTTTTCAATAATACATGGTATCACTTTACGCTTCCAGCCAACTTCAGCTGGAGGAGGAACCGTTTACTGTTCTACTCTTTCACTAATAATAGTAACTAGTGTAAATTAGTGAAATCAAATAGTCAAGTAAGGACCCAATGGGTTGCAGTTTGTATTCTTTTGTAATCCTTTGTAAAACATCGCTTGTTTATATCCCCCAAGGAGAGACACTCGACCAGGAGGATCAGGGGGAGCAAGTATCTGTTGCAATAAAGGTGCACTCCACGCAGAATAAGATAACTATGCATAGGACGATTATCACTAATCCTAAGACGGGTTAGCATTGGTCCCTTTTTGGCGCAAAAGAACTTGCTTGCTCAGCCAAGGGCACAAGGCGCTATCAGTGATATCTCTCATTTTAGCTGTGATCATAACGTCTCCCATCTTTGTTGTTAGATAAATTAGACGATCGATCTGACTGATGAGAAAAATCCCGAAAGGGGAAAGGACAAGCAAGAACAGGACGAGAAAAAGCGACTTTAATTACCCGATCTGGCACTCGTTCCTCTCTATTGAGACCTATGCAAGAATTCAACAAAAGTTGATACTGTGGTTATGCCTATGGCATAAGATTATCCATATAGATATATCTATAACAATTGTGTGAAGGGAATATAGATCTTCATTGGCGGATTGATTGATTGATTACATGTTTGATTTAAGGCGCCACAACAACGTTGTCATATGGCACCACTAATCTAAGATTATATTACTAGAATTCATAAAAAGAAAATAAATAAAGAATTTCACAAATATAATAAAACTAACAGTGGAAACCAAATAAAATCATTATAAAAACAAAGAGGTTACATTATACAAAATAAAAAGCATACACTGTAACAATCTATATCTTATGGAGGAGGCCAACCTTCTCTATAAAAATAAGTAATTTATGTCCAGGAGAGACACATTTCCCTCCCAATATCTTGGGTAGACGGAAACTTCCGTCTTCTCCTCGACAATATCGCTCCTGCAGGTCTTTCAAACTGGGACACTTAACCAGCAAGTTTATCACATTCAAGGGGACCAAGCAGTCATCACAACAAAGTTGTACTCCACGTGACATGCGGTAATTATATTTAAGGAGTGTATAACCCATCCTAAGACGGATCAACACAGTCTCACCCTATCTGACCAAGGATACACATGGCCTTGTCGGTGATCTAACCCATTTTAGATGTGGTTGCAAAAGCTTCCCACCTCTGATGCCATACAGATTTGATAGCAAATACTGCCGCATGCGGCGCCGCCGCATGCGGCACCGCCGCATAACCTGTATCATGTCACACCATTGCGGCCAAGCCGCGCAGTCTACCCCCAGCAGCTAGCGTAGATAGGTTGATTATCATATTGTCCAAACTAAAAGTTATTTGTTCACTAGAAGCAGAGGGCTTACTGAAAGAGTCAACTCGTCGTAGACACTGGGTTCACCCATATAATGCTGAACGAGAAATAAATAAAAGGTTTGAAAAGTTTCATCAGAATATACGAAAATATGATGAAAGATTCTTTGAATATTACCGAATGTCCAAGTGTCATTAGCGGCTTAATGTCCTTGAATTCACGCCCCCACACACACACATGTACACATACCCAAAGACTGAGCCTATAATTACCTCCCACGGGAGCGCGGCTGAGGTCGAGATTAACTTGATCTCACCTCACCTGTCACCTCAACCGCCAGGCCAATATAAGCAGCTACACACACACACACTAGTTAGTCAGCCAACGTTGCAGCAATAAATTACCAAAGCAAGCCTGGGTGTTGTTCCAATCCTGATGTAGCATCTCATAACGCTACATGTATATATATATATATATATATATATATATATATATATATATATATATATATATATATATTATGCAATTTAATATGTATGTATATATATATATATATATATATATATATATATATATATATATATATATATATATATATATATAATACATACATACATATATATATATATATATATATATATATATATATATATATATATATATATATATATATATATATAATATTGTAAAATAGTGCTGACCTTGCATTTATGCACTGAATAAATAAATCCACGTCAAACATGGTGTAAACACAAGTGCTACCAGGGGAGCGATGTGCGGCGCGGTCGCATGGTGTGACAACGTCCATAGAGCTGTGTGTGTTTTCCCCCCATATGCGGCGTGATGCGGCGATGCGGCGATGCGGCGCTGCCGCAGCATGCTGCGGCGGGAGCGGCGGCGCCGCAGTTGTGTGACACCTCTCATTGGTTTGTGTGCGTTATCACCATTTGCAACGGCCGCGCCGCATAGTATGACGCCGGCCTAATTTTAGGCCGGCGTCACACTATGCGGCGCGGCCGTTGCGGCGCCACAAATGGTGATATCGCACACAAACCAATGAGTGGTGTCACACAACTGCGGCGCCGCCGCTCCCGCCGCAACATGCTGCGGCAGCGCCGCATCGCCGCAACGCCGCATCACGCCGCATATACGGGGGAAAACACACAGTTCTATGGACGTTGTCACACCATCCGACCGCGCTGCACGTCGCTCCCGTGCTAGCACTTGTGTTTAAACCATGTTTAACGTGGATTTATTTATTCAGTGCATAAATGCAAGGCCAGCACTATTTTACAATAATATATATATACATATATATATATATATATATATATATATATATATATATATATATATATATATATATATATTATGCAATTTAATATATATATATATATATATATATATATATATATATATATATATATATATATATATATATATATATATATATATATACATGTAGTGTTATGAGATGCTACATCAGGATTGGAACAACACCCAGGCTTGCTTTGGTAGTTTATTGCTGCAACGTTGGCTGACTAACTAGTGTGTGTGTGTGTAGCTGCTTATATTGGCTTGACGGTTGAAGTGACAGGTGAGGTGAGGTCAAGTTAATCTCGACCCCAGCCGCGCTCCCGTGGGAGGTAATTATAGGCTCAGCCTTTGGGTGTGTGTACATGTGTGTGTGTGGGGGCGTGAACTCAAGGACATTAAGCCGCTAATGACACTTGGACATTCGGTAATATTCAAAGAACCTTTCATCATATTTTCGTATATTCTGATAAAACTTTTCAAACCTTTTACTTGTTTCTCGTTCAGCATTAAATCGGTGAACCCAGTGTCTACGACGAGTTGGCTCTTTCAGTAAGCCCTCTGCTTCTAGTGCACAAATAACTTTTAGTTTGGACAACATGATAATCAACCTATCTACGCTAGCTGCTGGGGGTAGACTGCGCGGCTTGGCCGCGATGGTGTGACATGATACAGGCCATGCGGCAGTGCCGCATGCGGCGGCGCCGCAACGGCCGCGCCGCATAGTGTGACCCCGGTTTAAAAGGGAGAGTACAGGCCAGAGCGAGAAGAGGCGGGCTTGGCCACCGTATCTGCCCTCTCATTTACCTCTACAGACACATGAGCAGGAACACAGCAAAATATGATGCATAATATAACGTCTATGACATATAATTATCCATATAAGTATTTGTAAAATAACTGGCTGGAGGGAGTATGAATTTGCTATTGCTGAGAGAGACGCTGTAGAATCACAATAAATGACAAAGTTCCGGATACAAAATACAGACTCAATTAAATGGCTGACAACTCTGCAGTTAAGATAGAAGAATGTTGTGGAAAACTGCCACTCCGGGTAAAATCAGGAAAAAACGGCTCTAAAGCCGATGCCAGCGTCAGACTTGGAGTCGTTTCTGAAAATAGGAGTGCAGCTCTCGTGTTCAGATGCACGTTCTAAAAACAGGGAATTGATAACGTATCCCGGCAGGTCAGCCTTTGGTAGGAGTAGGAATCAACAGACAAAGAAAAATGGAGGAAACTCCACGGAGGCACATTTATTACTACGCAAGGTTAGGAAAGTAACAGCTGAACAAGAAGCGTCCTTCCTTGGAAATTGAGAGGTTGTTGGGATCTTGGATGAGCCGAGAACACATGATCAAGTAAGAAGAACGACAGGATGGTGCAGGTAGGACTGCTTAGAAGTCTCTGTGCCCTGCACCAATATCGGGAAATCACAGATTATCTATGCAGGTCAAATGGTTATGCCCCTGCGTCAACAAGGAGATTGAGATTCAGGTATGAAGTTGCCTGATGTTGCACAATGTTACCAATCGTACTCCGCCACGGTAGAAAGAATCAAGAATCTGGAGACGAGCTGGAGTAGCAGAAGAACTTGGCAGCAAAAATCTAACTTAGTCAGTACTAGAGACCGATATACTTGGAAGAGAAATGTATGATCAGCACCACAAGAGTAGTGGGAGAGCACATGGAGGAGAGATAATCGTCTGAAACATGTACTTTTTTCAGGTATTGTAAATGTAGGATCCATGTAAGACGATTGTTAAAAAGCATGCCTAGAAAGCATGTATGCTCAACCGCTGAAAGTCTTCTACTGTAAAGGAAAAGGTCTGGATCACGGAAGGTACCTCTCACACACGAAAAGTGCATGGCAACAGTATTCGTGGGTGAGAAGCGAAATCCATGAGAGTCCGCTCACTGAGTGATTTGTGCAAGTGCTAATTGATTTGGCGCTCAGCTAAATCGAAGCGTGATGAAGAATAAGATATGGAAAAATCATCCATATAAAGAGTGCATATCCCTGGAAAGACTGCTTATTATATCATTAATGGCCAGTCCAAACAGAGTGTACCTTAGGACATTGCTCTACGGTACACCCTCTTCTTGTTGGAAGGGATGCGAGAGAACAGTACCAACTCTGACTCTGAAGATGCGGTCTCGAAGGAAGAACTGGATGAAACGTGGAATTTACTTCAAAGGCCAAGTGAGTGTAGAGCATGAAGGTTACCATACCTCCATTTTGTATTGTAGACCTTTTTGAAGTTGAAGAAAACACTCATCATGTGTTGTTTCTTTGCAAAGGCTCGGCATATTGTGGCTTACATCTGTACTAGAACGTCAGCAGTAGAGCGTGAACGTCTATAGCCACACTGAGCAGGGAGAGATGACCTCCTTTCTCAAGAAACCATATCAAGTGAGAGTTGATATTTTTTTCGGATAGCTTGATCATGCATGCTGTTAGGGCAATAAGACGATAATAAAGTGCGATGGAAGGCTCCTGCCAGCCTTGAGGATAGGGATAATAATGCAGGAATGAAGTTTTGTTCCAAATTGCATGTCCTAAAGAGGTGTAATGGATTCGTCCGAGATGTGCCTTAACAAGAGGATACCATAAGGAACTGGAGATGCCCAAGCTTTGGATCGTTCTGGAGATTCTATAATTCTATAACATCTAAAGGTTGGGTGTCGTTTTATTATTACAGCTGAACAATGTAGAAGGTTGGTGAAATAAGCGACGGCTTCTTCAGTTCCCTCAAAATCTCTCATACTCTATTCAATTCTAGATAGACAACACAAGGATTTCCTGCCTGCTTTGTCCACTCGCCAGTTAGGGTGACGGGACAGACTCAGGAGAGGTAAGGACGATTGGATAGTATATACTACCACAAAGGTCTTTCCTGACTCTAGTTGAAGTCCATAAATACGTCTGATGTGCAAAGAGACGCGTCTAATGCAGAAGCTGAATTTGTAGGGGCGTGTACATGCGTCAAGTCACCGGTGTTAAGAATACAGGGATCCAGGTTTTCAATGGCAGAGGCCAACATATACCTCTTCAGGTCTCCATACGTATTTTGGAATATTTCTTTTTCTAGGTAACGGGCAGCTTGAATAAAGTTACCTCGCCCATCCTAATGAACCAATATGGCGTAAGGAGATTGCGAATCCTAAGGACATAATTTGACATGCTGTCTAATCATTATCGCTCTTTGCGAAGTTGACAGTGCGAGGATGTGCCCTAAAATTGGCCTCACCAATCGACAGAGAGCCGGCAGCCTCATATCATGATCTTGCAGCTCCACATGAAGAAAAATAACATAACACCTATTTGATGACTGATTTCAATAATTCTGAAGCCGGATGCGGAGAATAGCACCATAAGGCTTGGATATTAGGTGAAGAGCATGATAGAAAAAACATTGGGATATGTTAAACATCAGAAGATGTCCAAATTAACTTTGAGTCAAAAACAGTCCATGAGCAGATGCTCTCCTATTGCCACCTGGTACCTGAAACAGTTGTATGGTGACGATTAGGGAAGGCCTAAATAGAAGGAGAAACCATGGACACGCGGATGTCAAGGAGAGAGTAGGTCGAGATAGGATTTTATATTTAATGTTTATGTATTTCTATATCTAACTTTTCAACGCCCTTATATATCCCCATATTTTGTACAATTTTGGTCACCTTATTTCAAGAAGGACAAAAAAAACTAAAGGAAATACAGCGTCGCATAACCAAAATGATTACGTAAGAAACCATGCGAAGAACGACTCAAAGAATGTAATGTATTTCCCCTAACGAACCATAGTATAAAAGGAGACTGCAGGAGAATTGTAGTTTTGAAAATCTTCAAAGGTTATACTAACGTAAATCTAGACGCCTATTTGACAGTGGGAATAATTGGGAAACGCTTTGAAAATAACACCGCCAAATACTTTTTCTTTAATCGTGTTGTCAATATTTGGAATGGACTACCCGCAAACGTCGTTAACTCAGCTACCATAGAAGCTTTTAAAAACGTCTCAATGATTATTTCATATCAAATCTCTGGCTGGCACTGTTCTCTTCAGGATAATTAATAATTTGTTTTGAAGCTTAGAGAAATCAAACAACCAAGTAGGGACCTGTAGATCTGTTATCTGTTATCTAGATCTGTTATCTGTTACCACGGAGCCCAACGAGGGGAGGCTTGTGTTGTGACAAAGATACACTCAACAGCTATAGGGGTAGCGGGGAAGTATATGCTTATGTTGCTTAGTGACTTAGGCAACTTCCGTTTGACTTTAGCAAACACATAACTAGCTGATTGATCCGGTGGGGCCACACTGGACCGCCCGTCTTACCTTGACTTTCACACCAAAAGAGCATCTTGTCCGCCGGAGTGGCCTACACCCGGTGGACGTAAATACCAGATGTAAGGGCGCAGGGAATATACGGGACACTACGCTTGAATTAACACTGTCCTGGGTGAAATACGAACCGGGAGGAGTTAAATCAATGGTTGGCCTCCTCTACCAATGATGAAGAGTATTTGGTCCACAAAGCCGACGGACAATTATCCCCACAGTGGCAGGCCAGAGGAGGTGGCGTAGCTAACCATTCTTCAATTCAAGATGACTTACTAGGAACATTTGCAGATATAGCTGTGGTGAAATCACAGTAAATTACGAACCTTTGCAGCTATAGTGGATACAATTTACGAAAATGTAAGAGATGGCAGATAGCATAGAAGAAATTGAAGCGTATGGAGGTATACTGAAAGGAATTACTCGAAAGTCAATGGCTGCATCATATTTGGAGATTGTAAAAAAAACTGAATGCATGATCTAAAATAAAAAAGAGACGATGATTTATCCCGATAGACTTTGACTTTGTTAAGACTAAGCTTCACACATTCCAGCAAATTCATAACGTATCCAGCAGTCAATTGCTCTCTCTAAGATTGATACGCTTCTCTATTATAACAAGTCAGTTTCCAACTTCAAACTTGAAATAGGTGACATTGTATACTCCGGTGTCAAGCAATCCAAGTTGAACACAAAATTTGACGGTTCCTTCAGAATCATAGCTAAGGAGAATGGAAACAAAGTTGAACTACTTAACATAACCAATTTCTAAAAGAAAATATCACATTTTCATTCCCTCAAGAGAGTTTCCTCTGGCCTTGACTGTGAGGATCCTGATCTCATTCCAGCAGAGCCTCACCTCACACCATCTGCCCCTCAACCTGCTCCACCACCACATGCTCCAACTTCATCTTCAATACATCAGTCCTCTGAACATCCTTTTTTCCTTCGTAGTCGTATTCATTAATTTTCTTTTCCTTTTCCATGTATCATACCATGTTTTATGCTTTGTATGTTATTTGTAGTATTTCGATATATTTCCACAGTTCCCAATCAAAATAAGTTTTTTAACCAATAGTGGATTGTATGCTAATTCCAGTATTTATTAATCTTTTAAATATATTTTGTTATTTTTACAAGGCCCATTCGAATGATCTCATCTCTAGTTGTTTTGTTTTTGTTATTCTCTCGTGGATATGAGGTCATCTCGCTTACGTGCTTGAACCTATTTGGGAAACGCATTCTATTATTGTTAATTCTATATTATCATTGTTACCACAACACATGTTTCTGTATGTAATTAAGTAGCTGGCGACACCTGCCAATAATGTACTGTATGGTAATTAGCCGCGATAAGGTCGCCCGCTGACAAAGCTTGCTGCACACACCTAACAGTGGCTTTTTAACTGTCTTCACGTTCATTTGTCTGTCAAGTCTCCTAAACCCATTACATCATTCAAAAGCAAGATTCCACTTTTATCCATTTCTTTTATAAATAACAGAAACGAGCTTTCGCCTTTCCAACACATAGCATTGTCTATGCACACCGATTGTGTCTTGTGGGCTGAGATAGCTGAGGAGCCAGAAAGAAGGAGCCAGAAAGAATCAATATTCAACTTGAGGCATTTACGTAGAAATGTTGTGTGACTAACGCTGTCAAATACTTTTGACAAGTCGCAGAAAGCAACAAAAGAAACTTTTCTTTTTATCCATATTTGCATATAACTTGTTAGTTATGGTTAATAGAGCAGAAGTGGCTGACAATTTGACCTGAAGTTATGTTGAATTTTGCTAAGCAAGTTATTTGTTTATAGATGTTGAGTACACTAAGATGATGTTATCTTTTCTGGTACTTTAGGAAAAACGGTGAGGAGATATATGAAACGATGATTACATGACTAGATGATGTCACCATACTTAAGAATTGATACGAATATTTAGTGTTTCCACCCTGTGAGAAAATTCTTGTTACAATTGATGTATATATAATGCAAGTTAAGTGTGAAACGATAACAGGGAGGGAGTCTTTCAAAAAGCCAAGTGAAATTCCATCTGATCCGCAGAAGTCATTGTTATTCATTGTTATGTGTTTTATTTCGAGAATTATTGTTTGCCAAGTTGTGGGTTCAGGTCGGAACAGGAGGATTGGATTTGTTTAATTGCTTGGGTCTTTGTGCATTGGGAGCAATATTTCATCTGAATCATTCAGATTTCGCTTGGGATTCCTCAGACGTGTCCCTTCCAACTTTAGCAAAAAATAAAAGTGTTGAAATTATTCGCTGTCTGTTCTCTTTATCATAATTGTTAGCTAGCGATTTATTTTTATTATTAGGAATCAGTGGTCTTATTGCATACTACACTGGAACCTCGCTATACGTCCGCCTTGGAATAAGTCCAACTTGGTATACGACCTGTTTGGACTAAAAAAAATTCCTTGGTATACGAACTTTATTTGGAATACGACTTGTGCAAGTTTGTGCTCGATTTTCTTCCGCCCCGCCCTCTCCAGTGACGTAGCATGACTCTGCCTCGTGATTGGCTGGGCTTGCTCTCCTTGCCTCGCGTGCCTCCCTCCCACCAACCCCCCTCTCTCTCTCTCTCTCTCTCTCTCTCTCTCTCTCTCTCTCTCTCTCTCTCTCTCTCTCTCTCTCTCTCTCTCTCTCTCTCTCTCTCTCTCTCTCTCTCTCTCTCTCTCTCTCTCTCTCTCTCTCTCTCTCTCTCTCTCTCGCTCTCGCTCTCTCTCTCTCTCTCTCTCTCTCTCTCTCTCTCTCTCTCTCTCTCTCTCTCTCTCTCTCTCTCTCTCTCTCTCTCTCTCTCTCTCTCTCTCTCTCTCTCTCTCTCTCTCTCTCTCTCTCTCTCTCTGTGTGTGTGCCTTCCTCCCACCTACCCCCCTTCTTTCTCTCCCTCTCTCTCTCTCTCTCTCTCTCTCTCTCTCTCTCTCTCTCTCTCTCTCTCTCTCTCTCTCTCTCTCTCTCTCTCTCTCTCTCTCTCTCTCTCTCTCTCTCTCTCTCTCTCTCTCTCTCTCTCTCTCTCTCTCTCTCTCTCTCTCTCTCTCTCTCTCTCTCTCTCTCTCTACGTCCATACACACTACACACTATGGCTTGTGCACCGCCTCTGACTCGACTCACTAGCCCCATAACCATATATGGAGTGATTAGCGGGTCATCCCGCGCTTGATCTGAGAGTCTGGCAGTGGGCATTTCATACGAGTGAGTCCCGTATTTTATTGGAAGGGAACTCTCTTTCCAAACAATAACATCTCCTCCTCCACCCTGTTCAATAGGCACTCGACTCTTCTCAGCAAGGCAAAGTGAGTATACATTTTCATTTATAGTATTTCATTTGATTTCTTTTGTACAGTGCTGTATTTAATTTATGTACAGTACGTAATTTATTATATAGGAGTGCTTAAAATCAATTTATACAACCCCATCAATGTATAATACATGTACTGTATGCCAATAACAATAGGATATTTTTCATGGGAATGGATTAATCATATCCCTTTTATTTCTTATCGGAAAAATTCATTTGGTATACATCCTTTTTGGTATAAATCCAGGGATCTGGAACTGTATCTTGCTGAGTATTTTTTTTAGTTGACGAAAAGCTTTATTTTTAGGTTGCCCCTTGGGCTTAGTGATGTCCAGCGTGACATATCGTGGTCAGAAATGGGACAAGCAATCATGTCATGATGAAGAGCTAAGGCAGAAGTATATTTTACAATAATGATGAATAAAGTAGCAGATTGGAATGGGGTTCTTGTAGGCTTGTCAAATAATTTAGTTAATTTTGTGTTTTTGATTATTTGTTCTATCTTGTTTTCCAATGAAAAAAAGTCACAATTAAATCACTGAATACATAAGAGTAAGTAGTTCAAATCACCAGTGACAGTCTTGTCAAGATTCTTCTCTACTACTGGTACCATTTAACGCAGTACAACCACCTGCATGGTCGACCGGCTTCCCCACTGGATCAAACCAGTGAGGAGGGTGTGCTAGACATCCAGGTGGATTAAAAATAGGACCATACAAAGGGCAGATGAACTCACCGTGAGGAGTCTATGGCCTTCCAGCTCCAGCTATCGGTGAAATAGCGGGTCAGCCGAAGAAATACTCCTTCAGGATTTCTGCGTCCCTGCCCGTGGCTGGCAGTCAGCCCATCCCTGTTCTAGCTGATTGGGATGGAGTTTATAACCTCTCCCCATAAAACTATTTCCTACTGCCACAACCAGATTAAGAAGTAGAGCCCGGAGTCGAGGCCATGATCGCGGGCGAGGCCTTGGCCGCGGGCGTCCTGATGAACTGAATGACTGGTGCAGTCACAGGACTTCTGCAACCTGAATGGGGAGGGAGAACCATCTTTCCTTACTTTTAATTCTGGGGGTGATCGTGGGGCTGCAGAAGTGGCGCCTATTCGCCGAACCAGCTCTGATATAAATCTCCAGCGGATGCTGAGTGTGAGCTCTTAGAACATACTAAGACTCTCAGAGGACCACCGACTGCCTTATGTATCGGATGAGCTCAGTAGGCTGTGGATAGATATAGTGGAACTCTCTGAGACGAGGAGGTCTGGCGCTGGCAAGATCAGTAACAGAGGTTTTACCTACTACTGGTCCAGCATGAACGATGGTGTTCATCTCAAGGGAGTAGCTATCAGCGTTTCTAGCAGACTGCAACCGTCCGTTGTTGACGTTATTCCGGTTGATGAGCATATAATGCGATTGAGGCTGAAGCACACTTTGGGCTTCATGTCTCTTTTTGAAGTGTACGCTCCTACCGAGGTGTGTGGGGCTGACGAGGAAATGTTTTACGCTAAATTTGACTCTGTTCTGGATCACTACCCATACCGGGACATACTAATTGTCTTGGGCGACTTCAATGCTACCACTGGCACTGAGAGTTGAGAGCTAGCTACAAGTTATGTGTTGATCCCCATGGCTCCGGTATCAGGATCACCAACAGCTCTTTCCTTCTGAATTTTGCAAAATCCTGAAGGTTGAGAATTGCAGGTTCTTGGTATCAAAGACCAGAGCTGCGCCAATGAATTTGGTATGATAATATCGGAGGGGTAGCTAAGGAGATGGATCACATCCTCGTTAGTAATCGTTGGAGGATCAGTCAGAACTGCAGGAATTTCCGGAGTGCTGAGTTCTTTGCAACTGACTACAGGTTTGTTGTTGCAACACTCAAGCTTCTCAAGTCCAAAAAGATATCAAGAAGTGATCACAATGTGTTCCATCTTGAGATACTGTAGGACTTGACATATGCTCAGGTGTATGCAGTGACAGTCCCAAATCGGTTTTAAGTGCTCAACACCTTAGACTCTAGGGAGCACTTCAAACAATTCTACCGGGTCCTCTAGGGCCTAGAGGATCGGATAGAATTGTGGGATACCTTTAAACGTGAAGCTCTTGAGGTTGCCAGAGGATGTATTGGAGGGCGTCCGAGGTCACGGGGTGGGTTCGCTTCAGCTGAGACGCTGGACAGTGTAAAGAAGAGCCGCGCTGCTAGGTTGACTGGGAACCAAGACCAATACAGCTCTCTGTCTCGTAGGACTAGAACTTTTCTAGGCCTCTCGAAATGCTCCGTCATTCTTGAGGCCACCACAGTTTCCAACACTTTGCTGAGCTCCGGCAGTAGGGACACAGGGTGATAGTTACTTGCTTCCAACCTACCACCCTTCTTATGAACAGGGACCACATTGCTCATTTTCCATGACTTTGACCATGGGCTGGTATGGAGACAGCGATTGAAAAGAATGGCAAGAGGACGCGCCAACTCATTTGCACATCAGCGGAGGAGACGAGGACTAATGTTATCTGGTCCAACAGCCTCCACTTTCCTATCCTCCACTTTCAGTAGGAGGGTTTTCACATCTGCCTCACTAGTTGTCACTTTTTCAAGTTGTCACTAAATATTGCAGGAACTGATGGTGTTGACTTTTTAGGGTCGGGGACACACATTTTTCCAGCAAAGTTCTTGGCCAAGAGGTTGGCCTTGTCCAGAGCTGTCTGGGCCAGACTCCCACTCTCCCGCAGCACCCTTTGCCTCGCCTTGCTGCTCTATCACATGGCTCCACCAGCGCTTTGTCCCTACTTGTCCATCTCTCAGCTAACCCCTGAGGTCTGCTTTCCATTGTTCCATAGCCCACTTCTGAGTGTGTCTCATTCGCTGGGCTGCTTCACTGTGCTGACGCCTGTTAAGAGCCGTTGGGTGCCTTTTGTAGACTCGCCAGGCACGATA
>JAXIVD010003136.1:0-10000 GCA_036785275.1 Cancer borealis
GTATGTATAGCTCCTTCCTTTACATACACTAAAAGAAAAGGACATTTATTTTCCAATCTTTGCAGGAATGTAAATAGCTTATCATCTTCCTTCTTGACTTATTCACTCCTTCCCTTTCCTACAGTTCAATTCCTCCCTCACTCACACTCACACTCACTCACCTTCCCTTCCTCCACCCACCCACCCACCCACCCACCCACCCACCCACCCACCCATCCATCCATCCCAACACAACCTCTTTCTTAACTGCCCAACCCTCCCTCGTTTCCCTTTCTACGTCCAACAATTATCCACGCCTTCCATCCTCTCTTTCTTCTCTCCATCCTTTCAACTCAAACCGAAAGAGGTGAGAGAACGCTAGATAGACAGACAGTGCGAGAAAAAAAAAAGTAAAAAAAAAAAAAGATACTCAGACAAACCGACAAGCCACAACACACACAGGCAGATCTTATCCATTAATAACACCTGCCTTCCTTCCCCTCCCTCTCTCTCTTTCTCTCTCTCTCTCATTCTCTCCCCCTCTCCACCAAGGTTGCGACACTCTCCTCTCCATCCCACCTACTCATCCACCACCCACCCACCCTCACCGCCCACCCACAACTCACCCACTAGCTAATAGGAGTAAAAAGAGCGAAGAGCAAGGAGTACACTGAAGAACACGAGCCAACGATAGATGATGAAATGCAAGAACATGAACCCAATTGACATATGAAAAACTTCTCGAATAATTACTGACAAGAATACAGCAATAAGAAGAATGATAAGAGGAGAGTTAAGCAGGAGACAATTAGGGTTAATTAATACCATTGCCACCAGGGTAACGAAACACTTTGGGAGACGTACAAAAACTGCAGACACGATCCATATGGTAAATTACGATAAAATGTAGTTGTAGTAGTTATAATAGTAAAAGTAGTAGTAGGAGAGAGAGAGAGAGAGAGAGAGAGAGAGAGAGAGAGAGAGAGAGAGAGAGAGAGAGAGAGAGAGAGAGAGAGAGAGAGAGAGAGAGAGAGAGAGAGAGAGAAAAAAAAAAAATTGTTGGTCCGAGGCCACACCTCAGCTCCACGTGATAGGACAGACAGGTGAGCACCAAGTTGGGCCTCATTCCTGTACACCACACCACCACCACCACCACCACCACCACCACCACCACCACCACCACCACGTGTGTGAGATGCATCCTTTGCCTTTGTGTGTACTAGTCGTGCATCCTCACCATTACTGTAAGCACGACTTGGAAACAGAATACCATGTGTGTGTGTGTGTGTGTGTGTGTGTGCAAAAATTGTCAAGCAAGCGATGGTAGGTCATAAAAACATTTGAAGAATTATGCTAAATATTCTAGCGTGGCGTGTGTACGTTGTGTTGTTTAAGTGATATTAATGGTTAAGAATGTCGCACAGAGCATTATTTAATCACCTGAAGGAAAGTGTTGCAAACCTCCATACACCCACCCACCCACACCCACCCACACACACACCCACACCCACACCCACACACTTAATAACTCAAACCTCACTGCGTAATACAAGTTATAAGCACAAGTCAAACCAGTAGTGATGGATTGTCACTAGACTAAACAAGTGAACATCCTGCTAATCCTTCACAATTTAATGCTTCCCTAACCCTGTTGCAGTCCCTCAGTGGAGCGTCACCCACCCTCACCACCAACCCATCATTACAGTAGTGTGTCATAACAGGACAATGGATTACCGGCAAACAGTCCTCGCGTCAGTAATAAATGATGAATGACAAATAAGCTCCCAAGGTTTTAATTACAAAGACCACGTGCTGTGAAAATTATGCTGATCTGCCCCAATTTCATCCCCACTTCCATCATTCGCCTTAGGAAGTGGACGTGGGACCCAATCCAACACATAATTCTTCAATGATCAATGAAAAACTACCGATTGTTTACGAGAAATTGTATGTGATGGATAGTATTAAAATCTACATAATGTCGTTGAATGCATTAACGTTACATATATATAATGGAAGTAGATGTAGATAAGAAAATAATGCACGGTACTCACTCACTTCACAGCACCAGTCTGGACGGATCCTCAGTCTTCTGCACGCACGCACGCACGCACGCACGCACACGCACACGCATACGCACACACACACACACACACTGCAAAAGTAATGGTGGTGATGAGGATAATAATAATAATAATGATAATAATAAGAAGGATGTGTATGAAAATGTAGGGGCGCAAAAGAGAAAAAGAAAAAAAAAAACTAAGCTAAACAAAGGAAGAGGTGGAAAGTGACAACAACAACAACAACAACAACAACAACAACAACAACCAACCACATAATAAAACCAAAAAAAATACAACGGTAACCCAACGGAAGACTCTATCACCATTATGGAAAGTGGACATAATCATAATTAATATTTTACACCGCATAGATAACATTCTCTGTTACTTCATGGTCAACACCTACTTTTTTTCCTCCTCCTCCTCCTCCTCCTACTACTACTACTCCAATTTTTTTCTTCCTTCTTCTCGTACTCCTCTTCCTTCACAACCCTTCCTTTATCTCTCTCTCTCTCTCTCTCTCTCTCTCTCTCTCTCTCTCTCTCTCTCTCTCTCTCTCTCTCTCTTTTCACACTCCTTCAACTCGTCACTAACCAACCATCTGCTACACGCACCTCCTCCTCCTCCTCCTTCTTCCACCTCACTCCATCAACCACCACCATCCCATCCACTGTCTATCCACACCATCATGCAATCCATCCCTTCCCCTCCCTGGCCTGTCCACTATACACTCACCTCCACCTCCACCTCCTCCTCCTCCTCTTCTCAGTACCATTAATAACACACCAACAAGACTGGTATCAAACATAAGCTCTCTCACACCAACACTTCCTGTCTGTCAGTAGAAATTACACCCCCTTCCCTTCCCTTCCCTTACCTTCCTCCTCCTCCTCCTCCTCCTCCTCCCACTGGCCAATCGTCCTTACTTATGCATGCGTTATGTTCTGTCAGGTGAGATGATAGCCCTTCCTGTACCCATTATTATTGGCTTTATATCATGTTGGTTTTTTTTCGTTTTATTATACCTGTTGTTTTGTTATTATTGTTATTACAAGTGTTATTGGTGTTTCCCTTGTTGTTGTTGTTGTCGTTGTTAGTGTAATTATGGGAGTTTTTGTGAGTAATAGTAGTAGTGGTAGTAGTAGTAACTGTTTGTAAGTGATCTGTAATATCCGCTAAAAACAACTCTCTCTCTCTCTCTCTCTCTCTCTCTCTCTCTCTCTCTCTCTCTCTCTCTCTCTCTCTCTCTCTCTCTTATCTAGTCTTGCCCCGCCCTAATGTCAGGGTGATGAGGATAGCAAATTCCCTCAACATTTTACATAAAATATTTGACAGGAAGCGCGCAATATAGATAACGAGAGAGAAAGAGAAAGAGAAAGAGAGAGAGAGAGAGAGAGAGAGAGAGAGAGAGAGAGAGAGAGAGAGAGAGAGAGAGAGAGAGAGAGAGGAAAAAAAACCCGGTAAAGTCAGTAACAAATAGCGATAGAGACAAGACCGGAGCACACACACACACACACACACACACACACACACACACACACACACACACACACACACACACATACCCATCCATTAGAAAAACAATAATAATGATGTATAATTCATGTGTTCCTTCCTTCCTTCCTTCCTCCGTCCCTTCTTTCCTACCTTCGTGTGTGTGTGTGTGTGTGTGTGTGTGTGTGTGTGTGTGTGTGTGTGTGTGTGTGTGTGTGTGTGTGTGTGTGTGTGTGTGTGTGTGTGTGTGTGTGTGTATGTGTGTGTGTGTGATTGCATAACATTATCGTATTCCTTATATTTACTGTCAGTTGATGTGTCATAACGAGCAGCTAAAACATGTAAATATTTTTTGGGGTGGGTCATGTCTTTTTGTCTCTGGTATTTCATGTCATTTACTGTTCCTGTTCCTGTTTCTGAGTCTTTATGTCTGTATGTCTTTGTCTGTCTGTCTGTCTGTATGCATGTTTGTCTCTTGCACAGCTGGTGTCCCTCACAGACTCACTCCAACCAAACCTCACAGTGAGAAACGGATACTATAATGATCCGCTCATAACGCCACTAATAAACAACAGTAATATATCACGAAGCGTTTAGTCGAGCAGTGCGACAGAAGACGAATGGTTTGTGTGTTTTAAAAGCGAGGGAGGAAGAAACAAAGTGGCTATACAGTGTTGCAGATTGTAAGTGATAAATAACCTGTAAAAGAGATGAACGAGGAAGATAAAAAGCAATTCTCACACGTAGGATAAACACCCCTCATCCTCTTCCTCCTCCTCCTCCTCCACCTCTCTTTTCTTTTCTTTTAATATTTTTTTTTTCACTCCTTTACTTTCATTTATTTTTTCTTATATTTTCTTTATCTCTTCTTTCCTTTATTTTCCTTTTATTTCCTTTCCTCTTCACAAACGCCACCAAACATAACCACCACCACCACCACCACCTCCTCTTCCTCTTCCTCCACCTTCACATATTTCTCTCTTAAACATTTCTAACCAAGGATGAAGTAAGAAGGGAAATGAGTTAATGTAGAAGAACGACCGCCTCTCTCCAATAGCCTCGCGCCTCCAGCAACACCAAAGCTAATCCACATCCTAGCATATCCCTCTCACCACCCACAGGCAACTTCCCAAACGAGGATAGGGAGAGGGTGAGGGTGGTGATGAGAGGGAAGAGAGGGAGGGGAGATAGTGACGTATATGTGTATGTATGTATGTGGGTGTGGGTGTGTGTGTGTGTGGGTGAGGTTATCTTGTTAGAGTCATGTATATTATATAGTAAGTTATAGAGAGAAAACAATTTGAAGGATAATCAATTAGTTTGTTAATCAATGTGAAGAGTAAAGTAAGTAAGCGCCAGGTATCAAAGGTCATATAGTGGTGTAGTTATATTAATTTTATAGTTATACTTTCTAGGAGTGGAATACGTAGAAGCTGGTAGAGATTAGTGACAAGAATGAAGTTAAAGAATGAAGGAAGAGAGGAATAGAGTGAGAGAAGAAGATACAGGTAAACATATATAAAGGTGTTTCTATCATTCTACAGGTGAGATAATTAACAGGTACAGTCACTTCTCCATACACCATCTTAGCAGTGAATCACCACCACCACCACCACCACCACCACTTAGACCCACCTCCCACTCACCCATCCACATTTAACTCACCACAACAACACCACCATCACCACAACCACCAACACTTAGAGACAGAAAAAGTGCTATTAATAACTTTATATACAGACAAGGATGAATACTCCACATTAATTAGAAGATGTTTATCACCAAACTTCCGCTGCAGGGAATAAGAAGGGGGAAGAAGAAGGGAGAGGAAGAGGAGGGAGGAAGAAGGGAGAGGAAGAAGAGTGGAAAGTGGTGGAAAGAAGAATGTGGTGATAAATAGAAGATATGGATGAGAGAGAGAGAGAGAGAGAGAGAGAGAGAGAGAGAGAGAGAGAGAGAGAGAGAGAGAGAGAGAGAGAGAGAGATACAGATAGACAGGAAGTACAGACAAAGAAAGGTGAATCAGTGAAGAAAGGAAGCAAGTGAGAATAGACGGTAAAGAGTGAAGACAAAGGAAAGGGAGTGAAATGACAGTGTACCAGGAAGAGAGGAGGAGGAGGAGGAGGAGGAGGAGGAGGAGGAGGAGGAGGAGGAGGAGGAGGAGGAGGAGGAGGAGGAGGAGGAGGAGGAGGAGCAGGAGGACAAGGTAGAAAATAATAACAGAGAAGGGAGAACGAAGAATAGAATAAAGTAAGAGAGGAAGGAGGAGGAACTGAAGCGATGAGAGATGAATGGATGAGAACAACGAGGAGAAAAAAAATAAAATAAGACAGACAACATTATCTGTACTTTTGACGGTGTGTCTGTCTGTCAGTACCTATCACCCCCTACCACCCCTTACCACCACACCCTTTTCTTCTTATAGCCCCACTATAGTCAACTACATTATAAAATACATCAACACTAACAACAGCCACAACAATTCTTCATACTAACCAACCTTCACCACCACAACCACCACCACCACTCCTACCCTAACCCTTCACACTCACCGCCTTGTAATCCCTCCCCCGCTCACTCCCTCATCTTGCTGTCAACACAAATTGGAAAGTGGAGTCGAGGTGTGGCGCCGCCCGTCACCCACACAATGGTCCTGCAATGCCCCAAGCTACCCCAACGAGGCACCTTTTGGGTATTGTTCCGTCTGGCTCAGCGGCGCTAGGTACCACGCCTCGAAATTATACACCACACCACCACGGGGTTGAAAAATACCATGTGCGTGTCTCACAGTGCTCCTGCTACCACCACCACCACCAGCCTTCCCGTCAGTGTCTTCCGGGCGAGGTAGAAGAGAGTTGTCTCCGGGCAGACGCGTCCTTTGTGCCTCGCCTCGCCGGAGTGAAAAGATCGGAAGAAGAGGTGGCAATTTGAAAACAATACGGGATTCAATTGGACACAGAAAATGAGGTTCACGTTCCAGGAAATATGCTGGCGGCAGGGAGGAGCGAAGGCCCTGAGTAGGCGTGTGCGGGGTGGCGTTCAGCGTTCACCCTTCACGCCGCCGCTGTTACCTGCAGGCGTGGGCGAGGGTAACAAAGGGAGTGTGTGAGGGTGTGGGTGGTTCGTATGCCATCAGTCGGTCACTAGCTCAAGGAGTAGATGTAGGTCATGCTCAAAGGTGGGTCTCTCTCTCTCTCTCTCTCTCTCTCTCTCTCTCTCTCTCTCTCTCTCTCTCTCTCTCTCTCTCTCTCTCTCTCTCTCTCTCTCCGATACGCATCATACTTTAATTCAATTTCCACTCTCCTTTTCAATTCCTTTGCAGTACCATCCTTCTACCGTCAATTACCTCCCCCCCCATACCCCGACCAGTACAACATACAGCCACCACCCCCTACCCCACCCTTGCCACACACCACTGCACACACACACACACACACACATACTACCCATGTATATCCTTTCCCTCATCCTAATACACTAACTACACCCTCATCCTCACATATCCACCAACTTCCCTTTGCTTTCTTACTGTTGATCTTGTCCCACCACCACCACCACCACTACTACCACCACCACCACCACCACTACCAACTAACTCCCCTTCACACCTGTGTTGATCATTATCGTTTTAGAGACGGTACGATTTTCAATACTCGCTGGGGCCGTTACCTCCGTCTTTACACACACACACACACACACACACACACACACACACACACACACACACACTATCTTCGGTGCAGTCACGTCTGTGGGTGGAGAGAGGGGAGGGGAGGGGACACAGGAGGATGAGGGAAGGGAGAGGATGCATTACCTGGTATACCTTGGCAATTAGGTCCACTTACGAAACTCCGATTGGCAGGTATCACACGTGCTTGTACGCCACACATTTCAGGAGGTGGAGGACGTGAAAGTGTTTGTGCATATTATCTCAGCGGCTGGAGTGTGGTGGAGATATAATTACAACTAGTTACCACAGCTCCACACCGGTCATTAGGCACGTCTCCACAAACCACAGGCATTGCTGATACCACGAGTAATGCTGACGATAAACGATGTGGTGGTGGTGGTGGTGGTGGGGCCGTTATTAGAGCAGCTCTTAAGACACGTTTCGTTCTTATCCTCCTCCTTATCAATCGTTATTTTTTTTGCTGCCTATTTTTTTATGCCTCGTTCTATTTATATTTCTTCAGGTTCTGTGTTATATTTACGAACCTTGGTGTTTATTTATATATTCTCATCCACCACCACCACCACCACCACCTACACCACTACCTTCATTATTATCACCATTACCGTTACTATCGCCATTATCATTGTACTGTCTAGGGTGTACATGGGGAAGGAATAACTGTCACCACCACCATTACTAGGAGTACCAACACCACTACTCATCACCACCACCTCTATGTATAAGTACCAACCACCATCACTCACCACCAAGACCAACACCATTAACACTAGACCCATCACCATTTTTTTACACTGTCCCTTCCCCCCCCATCCCCCTCATTACAGTCCACAAGCATAACTATCACTGCACACCAACACCCAACACCAATACTACCCCCAACATTACTATTTCGTCCTCCACCCAAACACACAGTCACCAGTAGTAGTAGTAGTAGCAGCCTTGTGCACTGCGGGGTGTGTGGGGTGGTAAGAGTGAAGGTTTATCTTATTTATTATTTCCGCTACAAACACTTCCAGCCAGGCAAATTAGATGGAGGCGACGAAGCGACAGAGGAGGAGGAGGAGGAGGAGGAGGAGGAAATGTAAGTAAGAGGGCTATACACACTACGAAAATGACATAACAAATACATGATGATAAAGTTCTTGCCATCGCCAACACATAATTTCTACTTCAATGACGATTCCAATGAAAATTCCACAACCAGACTGTATACATCGTTTTTTTCTTCTTCGTTTTCTTAGTGAATTTCCACCTTCCTCCAGCAAGTCTGACACAGTACTAGTCTCTGGTCTTCCCCGCGTGTGACAGAGGCTCTTGAGAATCGCACTCCCTCCCTTTTGTGAGTCGTACACTGTAATAATACTGCTTTACTTTACCTCCACCTGCTATTCTTTACCTATGAGACTTACTCGCAAATAGAACAATGGGCATACACAATTACCTATGCCACTAGTATATGGAATGGGTAGAGGGTATATAAATGGAAGGGAAAGGAATAAAATGTATGCTAGTAGCTCTTCTTCCTCGTCCCCTGCAGACATTCCGCTGAGTACTGGAAGGAATTCAGGCTTTCAAAATATTAATGCCAATCTTCCCATGCATTGTTATTATAGACAAAGATCAGGATGCTGTCTGATAGGATTGGAAAAATACAGTTTATTTTGTATATACTAGTAAATCTCGCTTCAGTCATACTTCATAATGTACAAGTATAATCGATTTTCTATCTAAATCTTTTTTTTGATGTGGGGATCGATTTTTGTTGTATATTTATTTTGTTTTCCCAAGTTATTCTTATTATTTACAGTTTGCATCGTACATATGTAACCTTATATGAAAGGCTTCTCAGGGGGTGTGACGATTACTTTCCTTTCGTAGATATAAGTTGGTTCGCATGTGTGTGTGTGTGTGATGTTATTTCAAACGAGACAAAAACAAAAATGCTGATCATTAAGTGAATATAGACACAGTAAAGAGGCTGTAACACATTTTTTTTTCTAAACGTTACTATTGTTTTTGTAAAGAATTCCATATAAACTGTAAATAATATCATTGAGAAAGAAATTTACCGACTCAAATAACAAGATGACCTATTAAGAACACACTTGTAATTTATTATCTTCATTAACCTGATTATAAAAAGAAAATACTACACTTTCAACAATCACAAAATAATTCTCGTAACATTATAACAGGAGCAGGTCACATAAAATTACCGTAACACAAATATTACCACACTGATGATACTACTTCAGTTACTATTCGACAAAAGGAGCATTGATATTTCAGTGAATAGTTTTTGAAAGCACGAATCCAAAAGTTGAAAAGACTCTAGTCCCGCCTAGGAATCAGTAAACAACAGTGAGTGGACACCATCACACATGCAGATAAGTACAAAACATTATCCCACTACATAATGCGTTGACAACATCTCGACATAATTTCAAGAGTGTACACGTTATAAAGTGCTGCCCTTTTCTCGGAACCTCATTAATGTTGAGAAGAAGAAAAAAAAAAAAAAAAACTAAGTATTTAAATATAATGTTGACAGTTGCAAATACAACCGGAGTAGTAATTGGTGCATTCTATATTCAGTAGCACCAATTATTACTGGGGTTGTTTTAGCAGCTGTCAGGAGTAAGATTCCCTGTGAACCGTCCTCTAAATAAATATAAATAAAATGTTCTGCATAATGCATCTCATCACCAGCACAACACCTGCCCTCGTACACAGGTTAAGGTAATGAACAGATGCTAGTTGTGTATTA
>JAXIVD010003136.1:12500-26748 GCA_036785275.1 Cancer borealis
AATGGGAGGAGAGGTATGGGGGGAGGTGGTAGGGGGGAGAGGGGAAACAGTAACATCCGGGAGTGAAGTGACTGATAATACTGACATTTATATCATGCTCTGTACTGCACCAACACTGACTAATGTATCTATCTATCTATGTTACATACGTGTATCAACATCATAAGTATTCCAAGAGTGGTAAGGCAAGGCAAGTCAAGGCGTTCCATTCAATAACATGGTGCTCGGTAACTGGCAATACTGTTTGAAATTCACTATCATTGGGAATAATACTAGCTATCGAAGTAGGTTGGCAATGATGATGACACTCAGACTGGCAAGTGTATAGTGGATGTGTCCGTGATGTGTGGTGTACCTGCACAGCCATCATTGTGATACCTTTTGTGCTGGTAACACTCCACACAGCTGCTAACACACCTGCACACAGTCAAACCCCGTGTGTGTGTATGTGTGTGTGTGTGTGTGTATGTGTGTGTGTGTGTGTGTGTGTGTGTGTGTGTGTGTGTGTGTGTGTGTGTGTGTGTGTGTGTGTGTGTGTCATTACTGCTTCACACATCCCTCACACTTTCCTACAAATTCAACCCATTTATCCATCTGCCGGGCCTGTTCCTAGTTCCAAGAGTAGACAACATATTATCACCAAGTCTAAGGACGCAAGGTGACAAGCAGCTTCATGTTGTGTTTAGCATGGACTCAAATGGGATGCGCACTTAACTAAACCTAACCTAACCTAATCTAACCTCCTGACAAAGTAATGCAAGTGTAAGGTTATGTAGAACTAGGTGATACTTGTCAATAGTGTGGCATTACATATAACACCTTCACTTTCCACCTATCAGTTTGTGTAGCAAGTTATATTCCCTTCTACCGCGCCTCAGTTACATGTTAGACAAAATCCCGTTGACTGAGGGGGGAAAAGGGACCCTGTTGGGTATATATAGCAGTGGATTGTCAAGTCACCGTCAACTGCACTGAAGAAATATAATGAAAAATAGTAAATCTAGGTTGTGTAAATTCATGTGATATGTCGTCATAGTAAAAACCTTAAAACAAACATATTTAAAAGTGGATTTCAAGCCCTCAGTTGGTCTGCAAAACACGCTCTTAATATCTCTCTACAACACAAACAAAACAGTGTGTATAAAAGTGTGAGCCCCGTGAACAGCTGAGCCTTCCCTCCCCATCCCCTCCCTCAACCCACACACCAAAACGTCACCCTGCCTCCCCCGTCTGTCTGTCCCCTGCAGGAAAACTCTCCCCAAAGAGCCGTGAACTGTATGTATGTATGCATGGTTTGAGCGGCCTTACGTAACACACAAGAGGATTTCACAGTTATTTTTTTTATTATATAAGTATCGAACACAATAAGAGAGGAAGCTTGAAGTATGTATTAGAGATGAAACTGGTTCTCTTCCGCAACAATTTTGATCAACATGTATTTTTTCTGAAACAATGGAAACTTTAGCGTGAGATCGTAAATAATATCTCGCACGTTTAACACTGAATTCAAACATTTCAGATGGTTAATTTTAAGTATAAGGTATCAGAAGCCACGAACAGTAAACTAAATTAATCTTACAATAATGACATCCACTTCAAGTTCATATAAGAGAGAAAAGAAAAGTTTGAGTAAATTAGATTTTTCAACGGATTCACATGATAAACTTAAGTGTAAAAAAAAAAAAAATAAATAAATAAATAAATAAATAAATAAATAAATAATAATAATAATAATAATAATAATAATAAAAAAAAAAAATAAATTCAGCAATTACACAATATATATATTTGAAAAGCAGACCGTATAGAAACACATAGTTATCGCAAATAATAGAAAAAAAAATCATAGTAAAAGATACAATCAGGTTGACAAATGGGCTATCACTTTATTGAAGAGGAGAGGAAGGGGGAAGAGAAGGGGAAATCAGACCACGTTGTTTCCATCTCATAGCCTCCTTATTTCCTTATATTCTTATTTGATTTACTAATAAGGTAATAGAGGAGTGGAACAAACTCAGCAAACATGTGGTAAGAGTAAGGAAAGTAGATATTATTAAGAAACATTAGACATATTTATGGATGAAGAGAATAGATGGTAAGTGTTAGATACACAGGAGCTGCCTTGTGTAGGTTAAGTAGCCTCTTGCAGCCACCTTATGTTCCTATGTTCAGTCTCCCGTCACAGTAAGATTGGTGTTCATTATAGTGTGTATGGAATGTAACCTCAATGTGCGTATATAAGGCTACGAGAAGGGTGGTTTTATAAGTGTGCTCCATACATAAAGTCAATAATTATTTACATTATTACTCAGTTCACAATTATGTCATGAATAACTAACGCCATATTTTGAATATTTTTATAAGTCACTTGATCGGATTGAAAATTTACTGTTTCCTGTAGTATTTTCTTTATCACACTCGCATTTTGCAAACCAAAATAAAAGTACATATTTTGTATAAAGCCAAAAAAAAAAATAATAAAATAAAATAAAATAAAATAATTGAAGGTTATAATGACTGTTCGAATAAATCCCCAAATAGTTAATACATTTTTCGGTTATAATCTCTATATCCAAAATCTATCTTCTACCGACATCCTATCAAACCGGTCTAAGGCACGTATAATAAACACCTTTACTATATGTTCAATTCATCTATATTTTTTTCCCTTTTACCGGGTGGTGGAGTTTGAACTCAAAAATATTACGAAAAACACAGATATTAAATGAATATATTACTACGTAGTACACTATATTATATTAAATCTATTATATTACTTCCCCTTCGTTCAATGGCGTCTTAATAATGTTAGCTGAGATGAAGGTGTTATGGAAGATGAATATATTACCACCAAGCTAACTGTTATTATCATTTACATAAATAATACAGATATTAAGGACATTAACGAGAAAACTTATGAAACAACAAATTAAGAAGAAAAATAAGGCATTAAACATTTTAATTTACATTCCCATCAACTCACTTATGACATCAATATAGTTATGAATGTTGTTAAGCGATCTGAACATTCATGAAACACACACACACACACTAAGAAAGAAAGAAAGAAAGAAAGAAAGAGAAAGAGAAAGAGAGAGAGAGAGAGAGAGAGAGAGAGAGAGAGAGAGAGAGAGAGAGAGAGAGAGAGAGAGACGGAAGGATCAGTGAGTTAACAAGATAATAAATACACCTTATAACACACTATTAGGAGCCACTTAATTCACTAGTGATGATAATATTAACCCACACGCCGGCAGGGAGCAGAGCCGCGGGCCAAGGAAGGGAGGGAAGGAGGGAGGGAGGAAGGGAGGGAGGGAAGGAAGGAGGGAAGGAGGGAGATACAACAGACACAGTGATGAAAGAAGGTAAAGGAAGAGGGAAAGGAGAGAGAGAGAGAGAGAGAGAGAGAGAGAGAGAGAGAGAGAGAGAGAGAGAGAGAGAGAGAGAGAGAGAGAGAGAGAGAGAGAGAGAGGAAAAGGAAGAATGCAATGAGTGATAATGACACAAGGGTCGAGCCATGGATAAGATGATGATGATGATGATGATGATGATGATGATGATGATGATGAGCTAATAATGACGGTGGTGGTGGTGGTGGTGGTGGTGGTAGTTATTGTTATTGTTGTGGTGTTGGTGAAAAAAAGTTAGTATGAAGCGTGAAGATCTTTTTTTTTCTCTCTATTTCCTCTTTTATCA
The DNA here is from genome assembly GCA_036785275.1 of Cancer borealis. Taxonomy (NCBI): domain Eukaryota; kingdom Metazoa; phylum Arthropoda; class Malacostraca; order Decapoda; family Cancridae; genus Cancer; species Cancer borealis. The sequence goes on from JAXIVD010003136.1 coordinate 16,197, forward strand.
CACCTGCAGCACCTCTCCTCCTCCTCCTCCTCCTCCTCCCTGTGGTGGCAGGAAGCCCGGGCACAATTACCACACCAAACAAAAAGTGCTATTGTCATCAACTGATCTTATCCCTTCTCTCTCTCTCTCTCTCTCTCTCTCTCTCTCTCTCTCTCTCTCTCTCTCTCTCTCTCTCTCTCTCTAAATTTCCTATTCAAATGTGGACAGATTGAACTCCAGGGCGGGGTGAGGGGGAGGAGGTGGGCGGGGTGAGGAGGAGGAGGAGGGAGGGATGATAGGAAGTGGAGGGAAATAGGAAAGTGATAGAGAGCGAGGAAAGAGGGAGTGGGATTGATGGTATGAGGAGGAGGAAAGAGCGCAGACTGAAAGGATGGGGAGGAAAGAGGGGAGGGGAAGGGAAGTGAGGGGAGGGGAGAAGAGGGGAGACAGTAGTGATGGTATCAGGTGAGGGCGGAGGCAGGTCATCCGGTGTTAATTGCAGGTAGTAATGACCATCCATCACGCCATCTCCTCTCTTCTTCCTCCATCACCACCACCACCACCGCCACCACTACCACTACCACTACTACTACTACTACTACTACTACTACCTCTGTTGTTCTCAGTCTATACATCACAAAACGACTATTATACTATCAACACCATTTTCATACTTCCGTGTTTACCTTTAACTATTTACCACACTACTACCACCACCACTAACACCACTGCATACATCCTAGCAACCACACATCATTTTCTATCCTAACCTACAGTAGTTTACCCTTAAAACTTGCTCTAGTTACCAACCACACTATATAAGTTCTTTGTCTTACTAATCACCGCATGAAAACACACGAACAACGATCATCACTAAACACACACACACACACACAACGACCCCACCCACCCTTACCCCCATCATCACCTCCTTCACCTTGGACACCCAACACCCCTTGCCTGCCGTCATTAGGTCGTGAAACATGTCCGAGATAACGTGCAACCCACACTTAGCGGATGTTCTCCCACCCATAACTCAGGCTTACATTACCACCGTTTGCACAACACTCGCTTGAGGAAGGAAGGGAGGAAGGAAGGAAGGAAGGAAGGAAGGAAGGAAGGAAGGAAGGAAGGAAGGAAGGAAGGAAGGAAGGAAGAAAGAAAGAACGAACGAAAGAAAGAAAGAAAGGAAGGTAACATGCCAAGCTGCACTGAGGGAAGGGGTGGATAGGAGAGGGAAGGGGTGGGTAGAAGAGGGAAAGGAAGGGAAGATAAGGATAACAGGAAAGGGAAGGGAAGGATAGCAGAGGAAAGGGAAGGGAGAGGGAGGCAAGGAGAGAGGAGAGGGAGGCAAGGAGAAAAGGAAAGGGAAGAGAGGTTGAATGTGGATTTTCTTTCGTAGCCACAAGACATTCAGGCGAAGATGTAAAAATTGACCTTAATATCATCTCTGAATGGTACTAGATTTGACCAATGATTATTATTGATTTTTTTTTAGTTCACAGCACAGTGATGTTATGCACACTAATAACCTTTTATCATGCTGACAAAGGAAGGAAAGAAGAGGAGATATACATGTAGTGTTAGATGATGACACGAACCATTTGATTTACCAAAGCATGATTAACCAATGCTTATCAAATAGAACAGCAATAAATAATAATAATAATCATCATAATCAGAATTTTTAGTGTAGTCTGAAGGGTCCATACTTCTCTAGTCTCTGTTGAATAGGATTATGATAAAGAAATATTGTAACAGCTTTCACTATAAGCTGTGTACCATTATCCAGTATACAGTACAATGCAGACATTATGAGTTAATAGTTCAATATTCATGAGATATCAATAAAAGAATTTTCCTCAAATCAATGCAAATACTTATTGAGTTTAGTAAATCTACATAACTACTGATTGTCCCCTATCTTCTTCTTCTTCTTCTTATAGCCAACAAGCTTGGATGCAACTTGGAAAAGCAGGGTTTTAGGATGGGGGAAGCAAATATAGGCCATATATGGCACTCCGCAAAAATCTAAGGTGATAAACCTAGTTTTGGGATTTTTAAAAATTAAAAAGCTTATATAACTCCTACACCACTCCAACCTAACCTAACCTAAGCTGAGCTTATGTAATAACCTCTTAACTGTGGGGGCTAGACCCACCCGACCTAAACTGAATTCATGTAATACGCTTTTAACTGGGGGGAGCAAGCCCCCCCCAACCTAACCTAAACTTGAGTAATAACCTCATAGCTGGAGGGGACAAGCCACCCCAGACGCCCCAACCTGCCACATAATAAGATAAAGTGGGGACACACGCTATAGCTGTGCGTAGCTGCAGCCGTTCAACTCCCGTCACATAAGCCAAAGAGCCTGTGATGGAAATTAATCCGTTACGCCGGGACACAGGGCCACTTTCCACAGTTTACCTTTCCCAGGTTACCTTAGATACCCATTCATCCTACCAAACTCGTTTGGTAGGATGAACAGCTGGGTGAGCTGTGTGCCACCTGCCTTCGTCCGGGACAGCATGAGCTGTCATCTACCTCGTATGTGCCACAAAGCCACATGAAGAATTCTCATAGGCTAAGAATTCTGAAAGGATTACGTCTTAGTGACATAGAATCATAAAAAAACAGTCAAAGTCTAGAAAGCGTGTGGTCACTGTGTTGTGATAGTCGTGTGGACTTAGAAAATTTTTTGAGCCACCTAACTTCAAAGACGCTTTACGAGGTAAATAATGATGAGCACCGCCTGAAACCTTTACAGGTGTGTTGAGTACACTATGTATAATATGTACGACTTCATAATCATATCAATATCATCCGAGCAGTAGTTTTGCAGAAATATCTTGAATTTGACTAATGAATCCCCCCAAAAAAATTACACAATAAATAAAATATAGCTAGGATATTACAATATAACCTTTTGACTATCAATTTACACAATGAATAAGATAATTAGGATATAACAATACAATTTTCTTTTGACTATCAAGGGCAAATATATAAGACCATGACTGGCAATATATCGTCAGCTCTTTGAAAAAAAAAAAAAAAAAAAAAAAAAAAAAAAAAAAAAAAAAACTTATTTTAAAGGGAAGTTGGTGATTGAATAAGTCATTTCGATATGAATACATAATTTTTCTTTTACAAATTTACGATACAATTGGGGACCCTCTGTAATTTGTTGAAGTAAGATGTTTATTTTTACTGAATAATATTATGCATAGATGAATATTGAAACAAATCCTAGTTAAGATCACACGACTGGATAATAAACTACAGTTGATTATGCTCATCCTTACACGTTCAAAGGTCATAGTGAATAAACTTAAGTCAGGCAATTGTCTGTGAAGCATAGCAGACACACAGACACAGACACACACACACACACACACACACACACACACACACACACACACACTCATAAAAAAAAAAAAAAAAAAAAAATAATAATAATAATAATAATAATAATAATAAATAAATAAATAAACATCCCAAAACTGTCCAATTGCGAGGGAAAATTAGTAAGTCAATTCATAATAAAAGAATAAAAGAAAAACACACATGAACAAAAGATGCACAAATTATTCCTTGGTTACTGAAAATAGCATATTAAGAAAAAAAAAAGATTAAAAAAAAGAGACCAGCTACCATGTTTTAAAATGTCCATCAACAATAGACTTGTGAAACCATCCAGCTGACCACGTTTGCATCAGTCAGCCACGTACCCAAGACATGGCACTGCCATTAGGAACATTACTACTGCATATCTTCACACATATATGTATATATCAATGATCAACCTACAACATGTATATATAAAGCATCATCATGGAAAACAGCATTCAATACATGGTAACCTCTAACCTATTGAACTGTGTATTAATCATCATATTGGATTGGCTTCACAAATTCAGAACTACCATGCGGCTGACCTTGAAATGATACATCGTGATAACTTTTCTCTAAGTCATAGGACGGAACACTGATGTGGAGCGTTGTAGGTTAGGTCAGCCCAGGTTACAAGAGATTCAGTTTGATCAATTAAAAAAGAAAAAAAGAATTACGAAACTGACTTTTGCAAAGGAGTCAAACGGCATAATTACCCTATTCAGCATTGGGACTTAAATATTACTGACAATAAAAAAAATTAATACTTCAGTAACAGCTTATGGTATTGGTTGAGTTTATTGTTGAAACTTATATATTACATGGGCTATTATACCAACCACTCCCTCTCCCTCTTACTCTCTCTATGCACACAATGTCATAGCAACTCCAAGTCTATACATGGCAATTAGGAAAGTGTATATGTAGTTAGAAGATAGTACATGGCAGTTAGGAGAATTTAAATTATATTAGGTTAGATTATTATAAGTTCTAACAGCCATAATAATAGTTTGCAGTGAGTAAAAAGTATTTATCTATTTTTTCAAATTTTATTCTTTCTTTTCTTTTTGTGTGTGTGTTATTCACCAGGGTCTGGAGGATCACGCGCTGGACTCGTGATCATCAGCCATTACCCTGCCTGAAAAAGCTCAGAGCTCATAGAGACGGATCTGTGTGTGTGTGTGTGTGTGTGTGTGTGCATGTGTGTGTGCATGTGTGTGTGTGTGTGTGTGTGTGTGTGTGTGTGTGTGTGTGTGTGTGTGTGTGTGCATGTGTGTGTGCATGTGTGTGTGTGTGTGTGTGTGTGTGTGTGTGTGTGTGTGTGTGTGTGTGTGTGTGTGTGTGTGTGTGTGTATGTGTTTTAGACTATTCTTAAGACACTTTTCCACTATGGTATTTCCTTTCCAAAACCAGTGTTTCTGAGCTTTAACCTACATCGCTTTTTCCTGCTAATGACAGTGATAGTATGACTTATGTTGGTTATAGTAAACCCAACAGAGATTAGAATACATTGTAGAATTAGTTAGGAGGGTAGAATGTTGTGTTAGATTTAGCTCAAAATTTTAGTCATATTTTTGCCCTTGTTGGTACACCAATACATGTAATTATACATCCTACAATAAAGAAAAATACAGAAAAACATAAACATTATCATTATGCATAAGAAAATCAATCTGTATTACCAATTTACTGTACCTGGGCTTGCGGAGATGGAGATTGGTCTCGGTCGCAAAATTGGCGTATCGCAAAATTGGAACCCACAAAATTGGAGGGAGCACTGTATTATGTGATTAGGTTTAGACAAGGCTGAAGCATTTTACTTACATATCACCATGTACGTAAGTCTATTCATTTAGTACGCCAAAACCTTGCAATATGCGGCTTCAGACCACACACTCATATTTATATATCGAACCCATATTTATCAAAGACTCCTCACTGGTTCACAATCATTCGTTCACAGCCGACAAGACTATTCACTGCTAGGAGTAAAGCGCATCACATTTGAAACCCTTTGCAATCCTGTCCCATGCGTGAAAACAGGCTTCCTTGTGATAAGCTAAAATTACCATAGATATGATCACTAAATTTTTAAATACTACTGTTATACGTATATGGCAATTTTTTTTTCACAGTTATCTAGCCTACAAGTATATTATTACAATCGTTGTAATCAAAGAGCAATGATAATCAATACACTAATCTCACCTGTATCCGCATTTATGCACATTATCAGGACCTTGCCAATATAGACTTGTTTTATTTATTTTTTCATATCGTCAAAAGAAAACAGTTCATTCTGAGTCTGGAATAGCTGTGGTGCAGGTTTATGCTTAATAATAGCTAAATGCGTTCTTTATTTGTACGTGTAGGTATATGTTTATCTACAAGTGCGGGGAGGTGAATGGTACCTGTGATAGCTGTAGTCGTTAGATGGTTAGGGAATACTGTATAAGCTTATGGTATTGAATGAATAGCTGGGCCCATGCAAAACCAACCAATTCACATCAAAAGACAATAAAAAAGTATTTCTTTAATAGACTAATTCTAACCTAACCTAACCTGAACCAAACTAAGTACCGCTTTAGACGGATAATTTAGAAAAATGAAGGTGAAGGATTTTTTTAATAAGGGGGATGTAGTAAAGGTTCTAACGGTCAGTAGTCAGATTAGAATAAGAAGTAATAGATTCAAACTGGAAAAATGTAGATTGAAAATAGACAGGCAGAAATTGGTTTGCAGGTTTGTAGTTTGTAGGTAATAAGGGAGTATTGGAGTAACAGGAACTACCATGTGTAGGCCTCCGGACCTTTTGTAACTTCCTAATATTCTTATGTTCATAAATCAATTCAATTTTTCCATAAGTGTAAAAAGTTAGGAACCCACTTTTTTCTTTAATACTTACTTGGTTGGTAAAGATTTGTAAGGCTACCCATCCATTATCTCCTTACCTTTATAAGCCACTGCAAATTCAGCCTGAGATACTTATTCAGATTACCTCAAATAGTTATACCGCTGAGTTATAGAATTTATTTTATTATTATTTTTAGGTTACGTTAGGTATGGTTAGGTTTAGTTAAGTTTGGTTATGGCATCTGCACCTCAACACCCTACTTTTAACATTTGATAGCTTCTTAATTAACATTACATAACAACTTAACTAAACCTAACCAAACCTAGGTAACTATACGTAACGAAACCTAACCAAACTTTACTAAATATAACATTACCTTAAAAAAAAGAACGTTTCTTTTACTGTAGGCAGTGCTTACAGGCAGCCGAACCTGTAAGTGCTCGCTTATAGATACGGCACGTACCTAACTTTTGGGTCATATAATATATAAAGCCTATATAACCAAACCTAACCGAACCAAACCTAATCATAAACTAAAGAATGCCGTATCCACATAGTGCTCCCTTATAGATACGGTACGTTACCAGGTAAATAATAAGGCACAGGCCGTACGAATAGCAGATGACAACATGATATGACTGCCGTATCTCTAAGCACTTCATTTTCTTTCTGTAATTCAGCGGCATAACTGTTTGACGTGATCTGAACATGTATCTGAGGTTGAATTTGCAGTGCATTATAAAGGTAAGGAGATATCGAATGTGTCGCCTTACAAATCTTTACCACTTGATTTAACAACTTAAAATACCCAGGTAAATTTGCAGTTTCAACCAATACAGCACACGTAACTATAAACTGTCTCAGGGTCTAGATGACACTGGTAAGAGCATTTCTAGCCCCATATTACACTGTCGGAAACCTATACTATAAGGGGAGCTGCGCCCCCCCTGGATCACCCCACTCTGACACTAGTCTAACCTAACCTAACCTGTCATTCCTATCCATACTCTGAAATCTGAAATCACAACAAATTCAGAAAAAACAATTAATTAAGCAATACTAAAATAATAATAATAAATAAATAAATAAATCCCTAACCTAACCTAACACCCCCCACCCCCGTTAGGACACTGTTCAAACACAACCAGAAATCTATCCTGGTCAGGGGGCTGCGTCCCCCTTGGACCTAACCTAACCGCTCCGACACTATTTTAATTGTCCCGATCTTATTAATTTCCGAGTGTAATATGGGGCTAGAAATGGTCCTAACAGTGTCATCTAGACCCTGAGATAGTTTAGAGTTACATGCGGTGTATTGATTGAAGCTGCAATAATGCCAATACCCATATAATTCATGAAGGTAATATAATTAGAAGCAGCAATAAACTCAACCATTACGCAGCCGATTGAATAGATATCTTTTCAACTTCTATATACAGTTCCATCAATTAGCTATAGGTGTAAGCTTCCTCGATTACTGACAACTTACAGAACAAGACCACAATAATCATTCATGCATGACTTGACACTAAATGTAAGAACTTGAGGAAACGAATACTCACCAGAAACACGTTTGGTTTTGCCTCACAGTCAGATGTTGTGACGTCACTTGTAAACAAACTGAAAGTATGCCATGTGTAGCCTGTAAAACTACTAAATCACTTCACTACTATTTAATCACAAACCAAAGATATATCATTACCTTTCTAATATTATCCTCTTTAATTATCACATCGTTTTTGTAATCTAATTTGAATATAGAATCAATGAAGATGATTGTAACTTATTATGTAACAAATTTGGCGGGAGAGTGAACGTTTACAGCAGAGGGAGGTTGCGTGTTATTTTTGTTAAGAAGTTATGGCTCCTGTGAAGTTTGAGGTAGGTGAAAGTTCATTAGATAAACTTATGAAAACATCATATAGCATCTATGTCTCTATTAAAAGTCTTACTTCTACTACATGTCCACATTTCGATTAAAACGTATTTAGGGAAAGTGGCGCCAAATGGCACCACCCTTCCTTCTTCCTAATGTGATGTAATAACTCGCACTGTTTATCATTGGGGTTATCTTATCTTATCTTATCTTGCTCTATGTAAATAATGTGCTGACTAATGTGTTCCTTAATCATGATCTAGGAATATTAATGATTTATTTAGATTTATCCGCCGTAACTTAGAGTATATGGCAAGTCCATCTGTGCCTCAATAAGTCTAATGGCGCCAATGGTTAATGATGTATAAAAGCTTTCCATTTCTTTCCATATCTTAATCAAACTAATTGTTCAGAACCACTAAGGCGAGCGTCAATCTTATAAACTCTTATAATTTATATTCAACTTTTCCCATTAAGCTTATAAAAAGAAATTGACACCAATCACTTACCTACACAGTAAGCACACCCACACGTGCCGCCAACTCACAGCCAAGTTAGCCAACTGAAGATTTGCAGCTTGTGGTGATAAGCTTCCGTCACGTACTACCGTCCTTATGTAGCTTGAATTAGTGAGACAGTGATGGCAGTGTTGCTAGGGCTGGCACTCATGAGGCAGCTTCGTCACCCCGGGATGTAGAGAAAACAAAGAACTTCTACAGACGTGGGAAGAAAAAATGAAATGTAGGGTGCGCAGAGGGAGAGGGCCAGTGAGGCCACTTTTGGGATTTTAATCTAGATGTGGCTTTTTTCAATGTGACTTGGGTTTCTGGACGTTTCTTTGATTAAAGTCCTTAGATCCAGATTTTTTTTATGTTCAAATGATTCAGCATGCACTTTTGCTAAAAGAAGCGTTTGTAGTAATTTGAAATATACATTGAAGAGTCAAATACTTGCGCGCGCTCGATAAGAAGACTACCGGTGCCATTCTTTGTCCCATATATGTATTTAGCCTAAGTGCGTCACACGACAATCTGCCACGGGAAGTCGCCTCCAGGCTATTCGCGTGATCGCATGCAACCTCTACACATATTACATTTCATATTATTTCGTAAGTTTCCTTGTTGGCATTTTATATTCTCTCAGTTTTCTGTTGAGAGCGCAGAAGCAGAAAAGCATCTTGCAGCACACAAAATATGCTCTTACATCGACAGGATACTTGAGTTTTTCTAATAAGTACCTGTATCCTTTAGAAGTAAAGCTCCGAAACGTCAATAAATGGCTTATATAATTTTCTTGCACATATATTTCCAGTTAAAATGGCATTGACTTGTGAAGTGGAAAAGTAGGGAAGCAGGACACTGCTGACGCATCATTGATTTATTTACCATTCTCATCTAATAAGTTAAGAGGTGTAATCTTCTCACTCTTCCAATCCTCTTTTTCTTTGAGAAGGGCATCTCTTTCCTTCCTCAGGTCCTTCACTCGTCGCTCCAGTTCCTCGAGTACTCCATCTTTTCATCGTTCTTAGGAAAACGATGAAAGGTTATGTTGGCTTTCTTTGTGTAGCTAGATCTTGGCCAACATTAGCACCTCGGAGTACCGCGTAAAGCCAGGCGTAAACTTCTCCCGCCTCCTTTTCCAGGTTCTCTTCTGATTTATTCCTCTTTCTACGTTACTGATATATATATATATATATATATATATATATATATATATATATATATATATATATATATATATATATATAATTTGATGGTTCTTTGAAAACGATGGAAAGTTATGTCGCCCTTCTTTGTGTAGTTAGAGGCACATCCATACACAGCACAATTGTTCGGCATCCTTCATCTAATATATAGATCGAGGTATATTTATTTTCTGGGTAAACATGGAGGCGGAAACACACTGAACCTCACTAACAGTGCGACTAAGGAATGAGGGCGGAGCCTAGCAGTGAGGTGCATTTGACGTCATGTTTAGGGGGTTGGCGCGTCATCACTACCTCCTTGAGTTGATCTGGTATATCGAGATCTTGGGTTGTCCTTCTCTCCTCCTACGGGGGCCTAGCTACTAAATGAGAGGAATGTATGTGTGCATGAGAGTGTGTAGGTGTCTTGTCTTAGCTATCCCCTTGTAGGGGGATAACAACCTGGTATATAGATAGATAGATTATTGTTATTATTATCAATATTATATTTACTATTATCACTTATCAATATTTTTATCATTACTATTATCATTTTTGTTAACATTATTATTATTATTATTATTATTGTTATTTTCATTATTATTGTTATTACTATTATTATTATTGTTATTACTATTATTATTATTGTTATTATTATTATCATCATCATCATCATCATCATCATCATCATCATCATCATCATCATCACCACCACCACCACCACCACCACCACCACCACCACCACCACCACCACCACCACCACCAC
>JAXIVD010003136.1:26948-29448 GCA_036785275.1 Cancer borealis
ATATATATATATATATATATATATATATATATATATATATATATATATATATATATATATATATATATATATATATATATATATATATATATATATTATATATAATATATATATTATATAGAGAGAGAGAGAGAGAGAGAGAGAGAGAGAGAGAGAAAAAAAAAAATAGATAGATAAATTGATAGACAAATAGATGAATAAATATAATGTATGAGTTTTATTATTTTATGCGATACTTTCTTGACTCGAGGAATCTCACCTTTCAAACATTTTCCTCGTGGGAATCCTCAAAACCATGTGTTTGCCTCAGGAGAAAGTTCTTTAATGTTTCTTTTTCGTCTTGTGTTTCTGGTCCTGTATGCTCAACGAAATACTCTTGGTGATGTTTTTTTTCTTCACTCTTTTTCACCAGTATAATCTGCTTGATTTTTCATTATTTTACTCAAACTTTTCTTCGTCATAGGTTTTTTTTTTTTTTTTCTCTCTCTCTCTCTCTCTCTCTCTCTCTACTCTCTCTCTCTCTCGTCTCTCTCTCTCTCTCTCTCTCTCTCTCTCTCTCTCTCTCTCTCTCTCTCTCTCTCTCTCGCTCTCTCTCTCTCTCTCTCTCTCTCTCTCTCTCTCTCTCTCTCTCTCTCTCTGTCTCCTCTCTTCTCCTCTCTCTCTTCTCTCTTCTCTCTCTCTCTCTCTTCCTCTCTCTCTCTCTCTCTCTCTCTCTCTCTCTCTCTCTCTCTTCCTCTCTCTCTCTCTCCTCTCTCTCTTCTCTCGCTTCTCACACTTCACATCTTAGGGCTCTTTTTTTTATACACCTAACAACTTTTTTAATTACTTTATTGCATCACTCGCACTACAGGTCTCGTCTCACTCCTGTTGCAGCATTTTTCCTTTTTCACCAACCGTTCGTTCCACCGTGCCGAGGTCAGTCAGCTCAGCGTCCCCCTCTTTTTTTCGCCTCTTTTATTTTTCCATTCTTTTCCACTTCCTTTTTATGTCACAATTTTACTAACTCGTGCAGTGGGAATAGTAAATATAGAAAATTAATTTGTGGTTGTGGGCGATCTTTTTTTTTAAATGTTTTTTCTTCGTGTTACATCACTTAGAATATTGAGAGAGAGAGAGATAGTGAAATAGGAAACCAAATTCCGTAGACTTTCAACATAACTAAGTGATCTGTCAGTAAACGTAGATGATAAGGCGTACACGCAAAACATTGCTTCGAAGCAAAGAATTATACAAACATCACCTTAGCAAGAAGTTATTATTGAGATCACTGAAGACTGTTTCCACTTCTTAATCATTACTAAAGAATAAGTACTAATGTTGTTATGTGCTCTGTTTAACATACATCATCTGTCGCTCGTAAGTGGGTTCCAATGAAAATATCCCTCAATAACGCTATCAAATCTTATTATTACCATTGAAAATTCCATCAGCTTAATTATTCCGCAGTGGGTGCTTTTTTTGAGGAGCGTGTTTAGATCTGGTAAGCTTCACTCGCAAGAATCTTTGTCACTGTACGGTATGTGACTTCAAATCCCGGTAATGCTTTGTGAATCTGTGTGATTGACAGACAACCGTTCCTTGTAAGTGTGATACGAATGTAATATTATGACTATAGTGTAAGAACGTAATATTTGCATCAGTGAAGAGCAGCATCATCTTTAACTTCTGCCTCGTTGTTTCGTATGGGAAAACTTTGTATTTTTTTTCCTGGTAAATGCAACACCTGCTCTTTTGACATACTGCACCTTTATACTGACACTTCCAGGAATTTTTATATTTTTTAGGCATCTTGTTTTTTTGCTTCGAAGAATTCAGATTTTTTACTCGTTGAAAGGTATTACCATTAGTGTGGCCTCTGCCGTTAGTTTGCGCAGGTGATCCGGAAGGCTTACGTCTCTTTCTTAAATAGTTAAAACAGATTTGATGTTTTTAAGTGGTGAGAAAATTTTACTAGGGATATTTTTTTAGACAAGTATATTTATGATATACAGAATACACATTATCAATATTAAAAAAACAGCCCTTGTAAGACACTATGAAGGACAGATAACCTTTCTGACTTTCAATCACCTTATGACGGTCTTCAGTCTGTTACATGTCATTAGGTACTCGAGTGTTTGGTACTCAAGTCATTTCGGCACCAAGTCAGTTCGGCATAAACTATTTGGTCCTCATACTTCCAAGTCAGTTCGGCATAAAACTATTTGGTCCTCAGTACTTTTTGGTACCTGTTAATTTTGTACCTAAACCTATTCATCACCATGGCATTTCATCCCCAAACCACTAAATTCAATCTATCGCGAGTTTCTGAAACCATGACATGTCAGATATTTTACGCCAATGCGAATAATTGATAATCTAGGTTGAAATGTTTTGCTCTGAAGGTCAGGAGGTGTCTTGTTTCAAAATATGGTTTCGAGAACACCTCTAACAACTGATATTCAACTAATTGGTAAGGACCATACACACTTTTATCATCACTTTCTTTATGTATGAAGGT
>JAXIVD010003136.1:36948-49638 GCA_036785275.1 Cancer borealis
TACCTTTATTCTACTTTACTTACATAATATCTATATATCTATCTATTCTAGTATATATGTACACAGAGTTATTTCATAAGCTTCCTTGTTGGTATTTCATATTCTCTCAGTTTCCTGTTGAGAGCACAGATGCGAAAAAGCATCCTGCAGAACACAACATGTGTTATTACATCAAGCAGGATACCTGAGTCTTTCTCGTAAGTACTTGTATCCTTTAACGATGGAAAGTTATGTTGCCCTTCTTTGTGTAGCTAGAGGCACATCCATATACAGCAAAAATTTTGGGCATCCTTCATCTAATATATAGATCGAGGTATATTTCTTTTCTGGTTAAGCATGGAGGCGGAAACACACTGAACCTCACTAACCGCGCGACTAAGGGTTTATCTGGAAATAAGGGCGGAGCCAAGCAGTGCAAAGCATTTAAGATCACGTTTAGGGGGTTGGCGTGTCATCACTATCTCCTTGATATATCTAGATCTTGGTTCTAGCCACCTGCTTGGAAGGTAACGAAACAATTTTCCCTCAAAAGGAGGAAGCAAACTCCCCTGGAAGTCAATAAGCATCGTGACACTTTGTGACGTCACTTTACATCTTCCTCTTAGCCAATCAGAGACTAGAGAACCAAAATCAGGTGAGCACCAAGTCATAGTGTCCTTGCTTAGTGTCTCGGACATACGAACCTTGGAAATACATTATGGAAATCCATTTATGCTTTCCTGAAGTTTATAGTCCTGACAAATATGTGCAGCACATTGAATATTGCAAGAATAAGATCCGTTTTGACGTGCTTGGGATGATACGTGACACGAGTTTGGGACATTTTTTTGACGCTGAAGTGCCAGTGTGCACTTTAAGATTCAATGCTGTGGCTGTGGCAATAAACATCTGCATTGTGACATAACCCATAACTTTGTAAAGCTGAGGAAGGGGAAGCCACCTTTGTACTGACCTTCCTTCTTTAACCTCCTCTCCCTGCCCTCGCGCTGCCACCAACGTACGTAAAGTCAGTCCAGTTCACACCAGAAACGGTCTGATATTTGTGTGTCATAGAAATGTATCCCTGCCGTATAGTAGCCTTTGTATGGAATTAATTAAGGGGTCAAGAGAGCTGCTTTCCTAGGGTCACGGTAGCTGATTCCACTTGAGTATTGATGACCTCCAGTACCCACACCTCGCTGTACACACACACACACACACACACACACACACACACACACACACACACACACACACACACACACACACACACACACACACACACACACACACACACACACACACTAAGTACATGGATATTTTAAATTAAGGCAAAGTGTTTTGCTTGTCAGGAATCACATACATTAAAGAGTCAATGAAATGTCAATGAAAACAAACAATTTACGTATTTTCAGTGTATTTCATTGACGCAACTAATAGCACATTCCTTCTTTTAACAGTAATACCACGCAGATGGGAGCAGATTTATACTGTATATATATAGTAAAACAAATAATTAAATGGCGATATCTATAAACGCCTCATTTTTTAGTATCTCGTCATCAACATTGAAGACTTTGTATGAGGAAATATGATGTTTTCAATAAAGATAATAAGAAAATACAATAACAACTGTCACATATGGACAAGTTGAAGTGCGTAGAAAGGAAGAACAAGAACAATATGAATTACCAGAAAAGAAAGGAAGGTGAGGAAACATTGATTACCAGAAGACGGGAAAAAACATGATAGTTTTTCCGGAATACGAGAAGATTGATTTCAGGGACAGAGTAGTAATGAAAAAAAAAAAATCAATAATCACAGTTATACATGGACAGGAAAGCTATTTAAAAAAAAAAAACATTCGTGTGTGATGACTTTACTTCCTGTTACTAACGTTTCATAGCAATATTTTTAAATGACAATATTTTAATAGTTACTAACGTTTCATGGCAATATTTTGCTCGTCGTCGTATTCTATTTTTTTAATAACTTGGTGTACGTGATTTATCGTTACTGTTGTGCAAACACTGCTGCCTCCGCTCGGAACTACACTTCATTCCTCACAGCCACTTGACTTCTTTCTATTCCGGGAGACTGGTAAACGTGACCTTTGAGGCGAATGTGTGTACCAAACCTTGACTTAGAGGTACAAGCAGTCATTTTTATTGACATTGCGAATATATACCGTCTGCAAACTCCCACTAAACTTTTTTAATGAGTGTATAACGATTAAGATTCAGTACTGAAGCCTTCGCTGTCCATATATCCACAATATTCTTTTTTATGCAATTATCAGTTGATCTACTAACGTGCTCACACCACATACTAATCCTTCAAGGTCACTTTTGTCCACCGAGCCTCCTTGCTGTGTTGTCCTTAGGATGAAGGAAGGAGCACAGGAACCAAGATAATTACTAGAAAAAAATTGAAGGATATAGAGCAGAGATCCCAGACTGTGGTCCAAACCCCATGTGTTGGTGTCAGTGTCAGTGATTCTAAAAAATATTTGAAAATAGAATAAAAAGCCATATAAAATAATTACGGTTTGTTCTCGGCAGCTGAGTTTCATCTGGCAAAGCACAAACACCTCACAGAATAGCTCATGACGTCACATAAGTCAGTGAGGTCGTGCTTAGTTTGTAGATGTGTTAATAAATGTCGCGGTTATTGAGACCACTGATGTCGGAAAGCTTACGAACATTGAATCAGAATTTCCAACTAATTGTTGTCACTGACGAATTTTGCAATTTTGACACTAAAATTCCTGTTTGTTATGAAAAATGTTATTTGCATAGTCATCAGTAAGAAAATTTAAAGATATTGGAAATATTTTTGCAGCATCTGATAGACATTTTTAACCTCTACAACTTTGTCTCAATACATATTTGCCTAAGACTAATAATTACGGAGTAAAATGACATTTTTAACCTTAATTTTGGTCATTTTTAAGGTGAAATTAATAAAAAATAAATATTTCCGTCACAGAAACGGGAAAGAGCATATGAATTGAAGCTGTAAATCTTCAATAAACAATAATAAGCTATATGGAGCCACTTTTCTTGAATTTAAATTTGTTGACCAAAATTGACCTGAAACCATTAATTTGTATAGGAGAAACGTTTTTCTCCCGTAGACTTTAACGGCGTCCAAGTCTCTCCCGCAGGGAGACACTTTTTATTAAAAAACTCGAAAAGTATGAGGTTAACGTAAAAGATGTATAGAGTCAATTAGATAGAGGAGAAAACTCTTGTTATTTTGAGTTAGAGTATATTTAGATTTGTTCCTAAACAACCGAGAAAATGTCAACTGTATCATCCTTTTTGTCACATAAATGATTATCTTCCTCATTTTCTCAAAGGCTATTAAAGATATTGGAAATATTTTTGCAGCATCTGATAGACATTTTTAAACTTTACAACTTTGTCTTGCCATATTTTTTCCTCCTCCTCCTCCTCCTCCTCCTCCTCCTCCTCCTCCTCCTCCTCCTCCTCCTCCTCCTCCTCCTCCTCCTCCTCCTCCTCCTCCTCCTCCTCCTCCTCCTCCCCCCTTTCCATATTACTGTTTTTCTTTGATGTTTCCTTTTTACCTCGGTTCCTTCTACTCGTATTACCACAGCCTCTGAAAGATTCCTTGTTGGTTGGTTTCCTCTCACCCTACTCTATTTTCCTCCGATTTTTATGTTACATTCCCATCCCACAGTGTAATTTCCTTCAAACCCCTCCTCCTCCTCCTCCTCCTCCTCCTCCTCCTCCTCCTCCTCCTCCTCCTCCTCCTCCTCCTCCTTCCTCCTCCTCCTCCTCCTCCTCCTCCTCCTCCTCCTCCTTCTTCTCCTCCTCCTTAAGAGTGCAAGATGATTTCCTTAGGGCATAGAAAGTACTGTTGCTTTGGGTCGAGGGAAAGGTGTGGATGGGCAAGTGTGTGGGCGTGATATAGGATGATTAACAGGTAGACAGACAGGTAGAAAGATAGATGAGAGAGAGAGAGAGAGAGAGAGAGAGAGAGAGAGAGAGAGAGAGAGAGAGAGAGAGAGAGAGAGAGAGAGAGAGAGAGAGAGAGAGAGAGAGAGAGAGAGAGTATCAAAACTTCGAAGGGTGTAATGGCGGCCGTGCAACTCTGGCAAAATTTACAGTGCCACAAGTTGTACGGTATAGTGAGGCGTATAAACAGTACTGCGCCACAACGTAACGAGACCGTCGGCTTGCGCTATATGGCGGCGCCCGTGACATTTATAACGTTGCTTCCGTAACTTTATGTGGGGCGAGTACTGTATATACTGCATTGGTTATTTTTTTTTTTTCTATTATTTATATTTTTCATTCGTTTATGAACATTGTCGAAAATAAGCTATAGACATTTCTATGGATATTCTTTTATTTTTCTGATGGAAGGATTGCATGTGTATATTCATTTCACACTCACTGACTAACTGACTAACTGACATGCTGACTGACTAACTGGCCGTTGTGTGCGCGTGTGTGTGTGCGTGTGTGCGTGTGTGCGTGCGTGTGCTTGAATATGAATGGTTGTCACTCAATACAGTTCCTCGCTTGACCGTACAGCCGCTAACCTGTTCATGACATCTGCCACAACCTTCCATCGCACCACCAGGCAGATCACTGAGTATAATGGGGTGGTTTTTGCCGTGTAAAGAGTAGCACTACGCCCTGGAGGAGGAGGAGGAGGAGGAGGAGGAGGAGGAGGAGGTGCTGCGTATGTGCTATAAAGGCAAAGAAGTGTTGTTTGAGGTATAAAGAGGCACAGTGACCGGGGAAGGAAGTTAGATTGTCCTTCATTTTCCTTTTTTCTTATCCATTCTTATTCTTTATCATCATTATCATCATCATTATCATCATCATCATCATCATCATCATCGTCATTATCATTATCATTAACATCGTCGTCCTTTTCGTCATCATCGTCGTTCTCAACATGCTTAGATGACGAGTGGCTCTTTTTTTTTTTTTTTTTTTTTTGTGTGTGTGTTTGGCAGGTTATAGAATGCAAACTTTTGGTAGCTATGAGGAGGAGGGGGGAGGAGAAGGGGAAGGATGAATAGTTGTGGTGGTGCATTGAATTGGGAAAACTATCAAGTAAGAAGTGATTGGGTTTTGGTTGGTTGGTTCTTCTCATTGTGAAAGACCGAGAGATTTTAGGTTTTTGTCTGAACGCATGTATCTTGACTCTCCTCTGCCTTCGATTCTCCCTGGAGCTGCTTGTGTATGTGCATGAGTGAGTGTTAAATGAGGTGTGGCGGGCTGAGGAGAGTGGAGGAGCGATGCAATGCCCAGGAAGATATTTACGGCCGATTGTATGTGAAAGGAAAGGATGAAGAAGAAAAGTAAAATGTTCATGAGACCTGATATCTTCCTTTCGTCTCGTTTTATCGTGGATGTGAATAGGTGTGTGGGTTTCAGTGTCATTGCGTTTATTATTTACTGAAAATCATGTGTTTTTTTCATTCCTATCGATTACTTCTAACGATTATTCTACTACATTCCCTCCTCTTACTTTTGTCGTTGCCTTCATCACCCCACTTTTGTCCTCCTCCTCCTCCTCTTCCTTCTCTTCCTCCTCCATATCTTCTCTATATCCATCCCTTCCTATTCCTTTCCTTCGCAGTTGAATTAAAGGAAGTAGGCGAGGAATCCAAACGATAAGTAGGAACAGGCTTCTCCTCCGGGAACTGATCCAAAAAAACTCACTTGCACTCAGGAGGGAGGTTGAGCTGCTCGAATACTTTGGGAGGAAGCATCGGGGAGGGGAGGGGAGAGGAGGGGAGACTGAGGGGAACAGATGCCGGAATGCCGATGCGAGGTCTTGATGGGCCGGGGAAACAAGGGAAAACAGAAGGATGTGTAGAGGGAAACGTAGGATTGTGCAGGATTTTGTTTTTCTTTTGCGTTACTGATGGAATAGCGGCTGGATGTAAGGAGACTGTGCTGTAATTGGGTGCTGAGGGAATCGAGGAGTGCCAGGGTGTAAGTGTATGTGTGTGTGTGTGTGTGTGTGTGTGTGTGTGTGTGTGTGTGTGTGTGTGTGTGTGTGTGTGTGTGTGTGGGTGTGGGTGTGTGTGTGTCTGTGCGTACCTCGTAAAGGGTGTTGACCGGTGTTGGTAAGGTGCAGTCTTGAGATTTTTTCTTTTTCTTTTATTTCATCTTTATTTCTATCTAGCGTTGGTTTCCTCTCGCCTCTTTCGGTATCATTCTATATTTCAGGCAAACCCCTTTTTTTTTTTTTTTTTTTGCACTCTTTCATTTGTAGTGCAACAGTAATGGTACAGAAGGTGGTGGTCTAGATTGTGGTGCATTGTGGTGGAGTGTGATGAAGTGTGTTTGTCTCTGTAGTTGTATAGTGTGGCTTGATGTGGTGTGGTGGTGGTGATTGTTTTTTGTGCTTCGTGTGGTGTTCTGTGGTGGCGTTATAGTGTGCTGTTTGGTGGTGTGTTAAGGCGATGGTTGGTGTGAGTTTTAATGTTAGAGTGAGTTATTGTTGTTGTAATTGTTGTTGTTGTTGTTGTTGTTGTTGTTGTTGTTGTTGTTGTTGTTGATGTCTCTGTTACTTTTGCTGAAGCTGTTATTTATTGATTTTGTGCTTGTTTATTTATCTACCTTTACGTCTATTTTTCATAAACTAAATCAGGCCTCTTTTAAAATTTTTTCGCAACTCTAAACGTTTTAAAATTCAAGCGTAAAATACATATTATCCGGTTTGTGTTTCCATATGGCTACTGCAGTTCTATTAATTTTGTTTAATTTCTATGTTTTTTGCAATGCTATAATCTGTACAATGAAAAAAAAGAAAAGAAAAAAAAGCGTTCCATGGCCTCGTTTTCTGCTTCACAAACAAGGTACTTATTGTCTCTTCATATATTTATCTATTTTTGTTTTGTTTTTGTTTTAATGTGGTGGTCTGTGGTAGTGGTGGTGGTGATGGAGGTGATGGTGGTGATGGAGGTGGTGGTGGTGGTAGTTGTGATGGTGGTGGTTGTGGTGGTGATAAAAGTGGTGCAGTCAAGTTTTTTTTTTCTTCGCGTCTTGTCGATCAGAATATAGGATTGTGTTCAAGACGTTGATTTCCAGGCGTCATTTTTTTTCGAAAAATGAGAAGAAGAAGGAAAATTACGAGAAGGAAAAGCAAGAAGGAGGAAAATTAAAAGGAGGAAAGATAGATGGAGGAAGAAGAAAAGAAAGAAATGAAAGAAGAGAAAGAAGAAAAGAAAGGGAAGAAAGAAGAAGAAAAAGAAGAAGAAGAAGAAGAAGAAGAAGAAGAAGAAGAAGAAGAAGATTTAAAAAAAAAAAAAAAAAAAAAAAAAAAAAAACGACAACAAGGAAGTAGAGGAGAAAAGAAGAAGAAAAAGAAAAGGAAAAAGAAAAAAGAAAAAGGAAAAAAAAAGAGGAGCAGGAGGGGGAAGAGGAAAAATATCTGCCATAAGTGAAAAAAGCTCAATGTGTGGAGATGCGAGGAAGAACACGGAAGCGTAATGAATAGAAGACTTAAGACAAGAAGCTAAGAAGAAAGTCAATTTCCCCACTACCACCTGTACCAGCCAACCAGCCAAGTCTCTGATGATTCCTCGCAGGTCAAGGCTGGTGTGTAATAAAAGACAGGCAAGCAAGCGAGAAAGTAGAGTTGGTGAAACTGATTTTTGTTTTGAGAGACTATTGGATGCACTAGAACTAAGGACGAAATTATAATCAAGTAGAATTTACACTAATGGCTCGTAGTAAAGGAAGGAATGAGAGTGTAACTGTCACAACACTATAGTAATGGTAGATATTGGCTGAAAGTGACTGTCAACCAAAGTATCAGTATATCAACCAGAAAGAAAACGAAAAACGTAACATGTCAAGAAAGAAAATCGTATGTTGTCGCACCAACAGAACAAGATGAAAATTGGACTTTTTTTGATCTGAACTTCCGTGGCTGAAATGATACCAGCAACATTTTGCGTTTAGATCATCGGAAGACATAAGAGAAAGTACAAAATAAGGAGGTTGTAGTCGGAGGATTCCTAGAAGCAGACAAGCTTTTAATAAAGAAAAAAGTAAAAAATTAAAAGTTAAGGATATACCAGGAAAGGTAGTCGTCTGCAAGGAGATCAGGAACACGGTTAGGTGCTTCGATATCAACTTGTGGGTATTATTCAAAGGCAGAGACATAGACATAGACATAGTTAAGTGCCTTGGCCAGTAAGATAAAGTGGAAAGTGGTTGCAGTCTTGAAAATGTAAGATTGATACTTAACTGAAAGAACAATGGATTCAATTATGTTCCACTCTGGACGAATCAGTCTGAAAATTTTACTTCTAAGTTGAATTGGGTGAGACACACAAATTACATACGAGATTGACAAATAAGTATTAACAAAAAGGGGGAATATTCTGAAGATTAAAGATTCTGGCCACCTGGACATTTAGTGAAAATACAAGAGTCGGTAAATATGAACCACGATGTCACAAGAATGAACATAATTTGTACTCCTGTCTCTGTGAGGGAAAAAAATTATGTGTCTGCGAGAGAATATATGATGTTTGAATATTTAAATATTACAGAAACTGAGGCAAAGAGAAACATATTACTAAACAGGGTATCTTCAAGTGTTAAAAAAGTAGTTAATTTGTCCACCGTAAGTGAAGTATGGACGGAATAAGTCAACCTTTATAAACTATTGATGTTTTAATGGTTCATTGTTAATTAATACACTTATTCCCTCTGATTGGACTTTTTTTCACCCTTTTCCTTCTTTCCGTTTTCTTACAATTTTGTTTAACTTTTATGCCTTTTATATCTCTATTTATTTCTTGT
Organism: Cancer borealis; assembly: GCA_036785275.1. Classification (NCBI taxonomy): domain Eukaryota; kingdom Metazoa; phylum Arthropoda; class Malacostraca; order Decapoda; family Cancridae; genus Cancer; species Cancer borealis. The sequence goes on from JAXIVD010003136.1 coordinate 45,735, forward strand.
CTTCATCGTTGCCTTCCTCCTCATCCTTCTCTTTATTCTCATCTTCATCCTTTACCTCATCCTTTTACTCCTCGTCCTGGTCTTCCTCGTCCTCCTCTTCCTCCTTCTTCTCCTCATCATCATCATCCTCACCATCATCATCATCATCATCATCATCATTAACTTACATATAAAAGAATTAGGACCCGGTGTAGAACTATGGTATAAGAAATTTAAAGCAAGAAAGAAAGGGTAGAAGTTTCGAAGATTAAAAGAAATACGGCTTCCCAAATTGAGTGACTGCTGGCATTTCAAATTAATTTTGTAGCGTAATACGTGAGATGAAAAAAAATATCCATGAATTTAAATTGGATTTTGTAACACTAGCTTTGGATAAAGGACAAAATGCGCTCACCTCAAACCCCCATATACCACAATTATGTACACACACACACACACACACACACACACACACACACACACACACACACACACACACACACACACACACACACACACACACACACACACACAGCAGCAGCAGCAGCAGTAGCAGCAATTGGCAACCGCAGTTCTCTTATTTTATCAAGCAAAATAGAAAAGAAAGAAGAAAGTAGGGGAAAGAAGTATAAAAAAGAAATTGGTTGGGTTCTGCCAGTGATCGGAAAGACGGTGAGAGGGAGTGGGACGGAGGGAGGGAGGAAGAGGAGAGAGGAAGAGGAGGGAGGAAGAGGGACGTAGGAGGGAGGAAGAATTACGGGAGAGGACGCAAGGGGCTGAGAAGGGTGAGTTTGGGTTAGACCTTCGGGTATTGCTGTTTTTGTGTTCTTGTTTTGGTGTTGATGGTGGTGGTGGTGGTGGTGGTGGTGATGGTGGTGGTAGTGGTGGTGATGGTGGTGGTAGTAGTGGTGGTGGTGGTGGTGGTGGTGGTGGTGGTGGTGGTGGTGGTGGTGGTGGTGGTGTGTAAGTGTAAGTGTAAGTGTGTGTGTGTGTGTGTGTGTATGTGTGTGTGTGTGTGTGTGTGTGTGTGTGTGTGTGTGTGTGTGTGTGTGTGTGTGTGTGTGTGTGTGTGTGTGCGTGGGTGTGTGCAAGAGAGAGAAAGCGAGAAAGAGAGACAGTCTGTGATATGTGGCTTTTTTGGTGGTAAAACGTGTCTTCAACCCAAGTTAAAATGTCAGTTCTGCTGTTTTGTGAAACTGATTAATTTTATAAATCTATCCGACACTTCTTTCTCTCTCTCTCTCTCTCTCTCTCTCTCTCTCTCTCTCTCTCTCTCTCTCTCTCTCTCTCTCTCTCTCTCTCTCTCTCTCTCTCTCTCTCTCGCTCTCGCTCTCTCTCTCTCTCTCTCTCTCTCTCTCTCTCTCTCTCTCTCTCTCTCTCTCTCTCTCTCTCTCTCTCTCTCTCTCTCTCTCTCTCTCCCCATTATCGTTTCATTTTTGCATGTTTTTACCCTATCAATTATGCATTTATTATTGTTTTTTTTTCAACTTTATTATTACAATGACAAAAAAAAACAGACAAAATCCACCATCCAGAAGGAGTTACAATATTACCAAAACTTTTTACAGCATATCGATCTGATTCTTCGATTGGGAAACAAAAGGAAGATTGATTATTCAACCATATGAAGATTTACAGACATCATCATCATCATCATTATCTTTATCATTATCATTATCATCATCATTATCATTATCATTATCATTATCATCATCATCATCACCATCATCATCATCATCATCATCATCATCACCACATAATCTCGCAAACAATAGAAAGGTTACTAGAAAGACACTAAGGAAAGCTTTGAAGTAGAGTTTATATTATTAGCATTAGAGGTCATTCTTAATACTTACACAAAGAGCAACTTTACGAGGATCAAAAGTATTGGGTAATGCAGAGACACAGTTTCTATCCGACATGCTTGAACATAGAGCAAGTAAGATATCGAACAATGTGGGAATAACTTTAAGAGAAAATAGATAAAGTCAAGAGTATATATAAAACAGCCAACACTCTAAACCCATAATGATACACAAAGAAACAAACCTGTCCATCACCTCTCTCACCTAGTCTCGCCTTGCCAGTCAAAGACGACCCACGACCATCAGACCACTTTACTAATACCCTACACTTTCTACAATTAACCTCAGCTGTTGGATTATTTACTTATGGCTTCTACACTACAATGGAGCACACTTTCCTTACAAACATAAACAGGACATGTAGCTAGGAGGCCTAATAGCAGCTGAAGCAAGAAAGCAAAGTAACTAAACTCCAAGTGATTGTTGCAATGTTCCTGAAAGTGAGGTCAGATACGTGCTGGAGGGATGAGATTGAAAAGTTCTCAGACAAAACTTGACAGAGATTGATAGTGCAGTGAATCAAGGAAAAAAAAATTGAACTTTTTCTTCAGTAATAGAATCGTAGTGGCTGATTCTGATAATGATTGTGGTTACGCAAGTAATTGGAGACCTTAATTCATTATGTAGCCGGTAATGATGATAACAAAACAAGACCAATTACAGAAATAGAAGTGATAGATAATGTTGATAATGCTATTACAACTACCACTAATAATGATGATAGAGAAAATAATAATGATAATAATAACAACAACAACAACAACAACAATAACTAAATATCCAGTCTCCTTCCTATAAAGTGTGTGGGGGGGGGACTACACTCGAGTCATGCCTAATTAAAGTTGAAAACCAAATAGATCGTCCACGGTGATAGGAGTCAGCCGGCCATTCACTCCACACTCCCACCGTGACACTTTCATTCCACACCACCATATCCCTTCCTCCCCCTATCCTCCCCCCAACACCCTACACCACACTGCAGCCTCCTGGACGGGCAATTTTCTACTCGCAACGCTGTGTGACTTTGATTTCGTGGTCCTAGTGTTAAGAATGGTAGGGATCAAAGTGCAGTGGGTGTCAGAAACTTGTGAAACGTGCACTGATTCATGTCGGGATGACCTTCCATGGTATCATGCCAGCCCTCGAAGCCTTAATGTACCGTAGTGTTGGGTTAGTGTTGGGTTAGGTTAGGTTAGATTCTTCACCACACATCACACGCGTGCGCACAATTACGCGCACTCACGCACTCACGCACACACGACCGCCCATGAACACACACACACACACACACACACACACACACACACACACACACACACACACACACACACACACACACACACACACACACACAAACACACACACACACACACACACACACACACACACACACACACACACACACACACACACACAGTAAAGCGAGCAAAGGTTATGGTAGTGGATATTCATAAAGGAAGGTGATATCAATATTGAAATGAGGTTCAGAAGTTGTGAATGCAAATGTTGAATCATGAATACAAAATTAATACTGATGGACAATTATCCAAGTTGTTAAAGATGAAGGATGCAGCTGTTGAGGAACACTTATGACGTGGTGTGACAGACGAAAGTAAGGTTGGAGTCATTCGTGGTCGTACAATACACACATACACATAAAGTGAAAGATTCTATGTCATGACGTGTGGTATATACATAATAGTGATACAGTATAATTAGCTAGCAAGTAATACCACAAAAAAGGCTTCATATGCTTACTACATGAGATGAATAAAAAAATAAGATTAATTCATAAGGAATAATTATAACTGAGCATTTGACGACTACAATTATTTAATGGGAAGTGTTACACCGGAGAATGAATGATGTTGACTGGAACGACCATTGATCAAGCATAGGAGTTAATCATTTATTATAACTACATGTTGATTACATAGAATACTAGAAACCCATCTCTTCATATTAGCTCTGTTGAAAGGAAAACGAAAGATAATTTGCCACATTGACTACAAATCTCAAAAAAATATTGACCATGTAGTTTCTGAGTTGAAATCAATCAT
>JAXIVD010003137.1:2500-45000 GCA_036785275.1 Cancer borealis
ATTATCACGAGTTAACATGACGATTCAGCCTTGTAAACGAATCCTAATAATCAATAATATAATAAGATCCCACAGTATAGATATTGAAAACCACGTTGAGTTCACCTAAACATCATAATTATCAAGTCATTAATTGTTGGTGTATTGAGTTACAGCTGCAAACCATTTCAATACATTAGTTTATTTTTCTTCGTCACAGAAACTCATCCTTTACTAACGGGAATTGTCTAGTTGCATTGAGTTGACACAAAGGAGAGCACAATGTTGCCATGGGGAGGTAGTACGTACACCCACTCTTGCAACATTCATGATGGACATTGCCAGCTTCTGAGGTCAACAAACTAGGCAGCTTCCTGGGATCTGCTGTCCTCTATATACATACCCTGCTTTGCCTCCTACGCCACTGGTCAGGGTAGTACAGACTATCTTTATCCCAGGATACTTAGGGCAGTTATGGTTATCAGACACGAAAAGGATGTTGGGATATGATTTAATAGCCAAGGAAATGGAGAGAGAGAGAGAGAGAGAGAGAGAGAGAGAGAGAGAGAGAGAGAGAGAGAGGTTATCAGTCACGTGTTTATAGTGAGAGAGGAGTGTTTGTGTGAGTAGCATCATATGTTTGTTGTGTGATATTTTTAGATGTGTTTGTCAAGTGTTGCTACAGGGTGTCGTGTGTTTGATTATTATATATACAAATAGCAACTTTGATTATAGCTAAACCACAGTCCTGCCTAGACAAACCGAGATAATAAATATAAACAATGTATAAAGCGAGATATAACGTTGATATTATGATTATTATGTAAAAAACCGCGATAAGTTTCCAAACATCAGAATAAAAGAAAACAAAGGAAGCACGAATGAAGGTGAGGAACGCGAACTTCTTGACAGTGGAGACAGCACACATTAATGTTAGGTTAGACTTGTTAACATGTATGTATGTTAAGCGATGACAGCACTCTCTCTCTCTCTCTCTCTCTCTCTCTCTCTCTCTCTCTCTCTCTCTCTCTCTCTCTCTCTCTCTCTCTCTCTCTCCATCCTTTTACGCATTATTGATGATGATTGATGGTATTAAGTAAACAGAAACTTGCTTATGTAGACCTACTAACCTTTAACGTAGCTACTCATGTTCTTATGCTCTCTCTCTCTCTCTCTCTCTCTCTCTCTCTCTCTCTCTCTCTCTCTCTCTCTCTCTCTCTCTCTCTCTCTCTCTCTCTCTCTCTCTCTGCGCTAACAACAGTGGTGGCTGCCTAGGTAACATTCGCCTACAATGTTTGCTGTCTAGAGAACGTTGACAAAGGCTTCCTCCTCAATGAATAGCAAAGAAACCGAAGAAAGTGGTGAGGTGGAGAGCGCATGCAACAGCCCCTCTCTCCCTCCTCCTCCTCTTCCTCTTCTTCCTCCTTCTCCTCCTCCTCCTGTCGAACCCAGCGCGTCATTTCAGGAAATTAAAGTATTCCAATATCACTTACGACTCCAGGAGCAACGTGGCTTCCTTCCGACATGTCTAGTGAGGCTGGTATTCCCTGAGGGTGTTAAGGAGACGGAAAAAAACATTTGATGTGGGAGTGTTGGAAATGTTGACGCGTTGGCTCTCTCTCTCTCTCTCTCTCTCTCTCTCTCCTTACCCTTGCAATACTACAGCTGTATAAGCAAACAGAGGACGCTATTGTAGTGTTATACTAGACATATACATACATACACACTCTCATTCAAGCCACGCCAACACTTGTAGAATATTGTATACCAGGAATTTCTCTGTTCAAAGCCACACAAAGGCTGGATATTGGCTATGATTGTGTCTTATACCACTGGAGACATTACAATACACAGACTTTCTTCAATATTTATAGTTTGAGTTATACCTTTAATCTATCATCATTATCTACACGCGAGTTTTTATTTATTTACTTATATGTTCACAAGTACTCAGTTTAATCTAAGGTGTACGTGGCTTCTAGGGAGTAAATGTTAAGTTTCATCCGTTTTAACTTGGCTGGGAGTCAGAGTTCAGATCAAACGGAATAGTTGGTATTTCTCAAGTTAATTAAGAAAAACGAGCTTAAATATCCAACACATGATTAAAAGTATCGATTTATTACCTAACTATATTCAAGAGTTGAAAGTGACTGGTATGGGAAAGGCAGATACACGCCAGCCCCACACAGCCAAGCTTTCCTCTCATATCAGTGTTTGTGTGGCTGACATATCTTGCACTTCGTTGACTTTTGTTATATAAGGGAGAACAGAACACACCGTAGAGGCACGTGTTAATGAGGTGTTATGAAACCTTAAGTACCGTTTGATAGAATAGGTTGGTGTTATGGAGTAAAATGGACGCCTTAGTTGTATAATTTAGGTGGTCATTTTCTTGTTTGGAGGTTATATGTATGGAATTTTGGGGGTTTTAGTTATTTTGGTGCATGTAATATAAGGGACAAATGTAGATACTAGTGTGTGTAAAGTAGTTTAGTAGAACGTGTATAGTGAGAATGGCAACGTGTAATGTGGGTTACATATATAGATAAATACACTTTTTTATTCCTAGTTCACAGATATAAGACATTAAATATATATTAACTTGTATAATATACTTTTTATTTATTTACATTAACATACTATTGTGTTAAAGGTGTTTTGTCTGGAAGAAAAATATTGTTACAAATCTAGCGAGAATGTCAACTATGGAAAGGCTTCTTATATTCCACCTCACTTTATTATTATAACAAATATATAATAAACTACTAATACAATTTAATCCAGTTAAATACATTGTTTTAAATCATGAGTAAACAGTATAAGATGAATAAATAAAAATATAGAATAAAACTACGAGTGTATGGTGGTGATGGTGGCGGAGGTGAAGTCTTGGAAATACATCAAACCTAACCAATATAACATACTCCAGTTAAACATAATATCCTAAACCATAAATAAACCATATAAAAGGCGTAGTGTAAGGTATTGAATAGACATAATGGCAATGGTAGTGGTGGTGGTCGGTGAGCGAGGCGAGGCAGTGTAAACCAGTGAGCCAGTCAGCTGATGTCATGGACGAGGGGAGGATGCACCTAGCACCCACCACACTCATCCTTTATTCTTAGTGTAACATCAGTGCGTGGCGGTATACTGAACCTTTAACGTGCTATCTCAAAAGTGGGGCTGAAAACACCATCATGAGTGGATTTGACGAAATTTTAGGCAGGAATATAGAGGTGAGGAGGAGGACTTTAGGAAGCTCGTTGGACAAGGACATATCAGACGGTTCCCTAGATCACGACCTTTTCCCTGAGTTTACTAAGTTGCTAGAGGATGTTGTGCCAGGGGATGATGAGAGTGAAGGATGCCCTCTCCCTGGCACCCCCGAGGACGAGTCTCTCATCGACGCCAAGGAGGTAAGGATGGATAGAATAGGATGGTATAATTTTTGATCTGAGTGACGCAATTTTTCGTCTCCTTATTGTAACTAATATCCTATTCACGTGTACGATTTTCTATCCTAATTACATCCTATTAGTGTTAAACTGTTTATGTATATGTATTAATTAGTATATATAGTTAATTCCTGTTGCAGATTAGTATTAGCACCATGACCTTGAAATTTATATTAGCATCCTTCCCCATCATCTCTCCTTTCACTCCTTCCCCCTTGATCCTATTGCGTATATCCTTCACATCCTTGACGCGGAAATGAAAGGATGCGGTAGAGTCTTGACCTTTCCAGTGTGACCTCCTCAATCTAGGTCACGGTCTACCCTACAGGATGTCACAGCTGTAGGATTGGTGGTGTGTCGTAGGATGGGTTGTGAAGGTGTCCTGTAGGTGATGGTGTGTGTAGTGGTGTTGGGTGATATGGTGTTGATTTGTATGCCATTGTGGTGTGTGGTGAACAGATGGTGTGTATGTTTGTGTATGTGTGTGTGTGTGTGTGTGTGTGTGTGTGTGTTGGCCTTGTAGGGTATACACACACCTACACCTACACATACATACACACACTGACTCTATCTTGCTTACCTTGATATAATATAATTTTTTAACCTAACAGTTCCATGCATTATAGCAGAAAATTGAATTATATAATCAGACTTTACTTTCTAATTTTTTTTCAATGCTGTTTTTATTTAGTGTTTGTTAATAAGAATGAGGTTATAGATACAAGTATATGTTCTTAGTAATTTAGTGAGTACGTGAAATAGCTGCTTCTATTCAGTTATTGGTATTTTACTGAGAATTTTTACTTTATTGTTATAGGTAAATGAATACACTTTCCCATATTTATAACTAATCTTATTCCTGACTTGCTAAGACACTCTATTATAATGTATCAACTGTCAAAAAAAAGTCAAAATTATTCCTGACTCATAGAAAACCATTATAATCTATCCCTTTGTGAAGAAAAAGTCAGAAATTGGAGTTAATATTCCAACACATTTACCATTGTTAGGAGAAAATAGTTAGTAATTCACTGGCGCTGTATTGTATTGTGTTGTGTTGTGTTGTATTGTGTCATGGAAAGTGTAGTAGTAGTAGTAGAAGTAGTAGTAGTAGTAGTAGTAGTAGTAGGTTGTAAGTTAGCATGAAGTGATGTGAAAGTGTATAGTAATGGGTTGTAAGTTAGTGTTGTGAAAGTGTGTAGTAGTAGTCAGGTTGTAAGTTGAAAGTGTGTGAAAGTGTGTAGTAGTTAGTTAGCAATTAGTAGTTAGTAGAGTCTGTGGTGTGTGTCAAAATGTGGCTCACCAAACAGTGTTGCCACATCTGACTACCACCTTCAAGCCTTTCTCCTCACACAAAAAACAAAGTAGGTTAGAAATGAAGGTAGGTTGAAAGGAGGAAAATACAAACGACATGTTGAAATTATACTAGGATTTAAATTTGATGTATTACTGTGTGGTATTGGTGGTGTATGGTGATGGTTATTTCCTCTCCTTTATTTTATTCAGTTTGTGGTCAAGAGAATATCCTTTGTTTGAACCTCCTCTTTGTGGTTCTCTACATATCTTTCTTTGTTATGTCATGTAATCTGTTCTTTATTCTTCTTAGTCTTCATTTTCTCACTTATTTTACATTTCTTAGTCTTCAACACCACTTCATCCTGTTAGTGTCTTTCTCTCTTTTTATCTTACTTTCTAAAATTCATGTACTAATCCTCTTCATTTCCTTATTGTTACTTGTTTTGAAAAGTAACTGAGTGTCTCTCTTTCTCTTTTTTTTCTTACTTTCTAAAATTCATGTATCTAATCCTCTTTTTACTTCCTTATTGTGTGTTCCTTTTCTCTCTTTTTCCCTTACTTTCTAAAACTCATGTAATCCTTTTTTCACTTCCTTATTGTTGCTTGTTCCAAAGGGTGACTGTGTGTGTCCCTTTACTCTCTCATCATGACTTGCTAGTTCAGTCAGGAGGAATCACACACATCAAACACGTCTCTCTAAAGATGCATTCCCTACTCTCTACATCAATGCAAAATAAACTGTTACTCCAAAGATGATTGTTGTGGCTCCAGGAAGTCAAGTTACGGAGAGATTCCTTTTTCCGTGGTTTGAAATGAGGATGATGTTTAGTTTTTGCTGTCGTGTCCTTCGAGGGAGTGCGCATCCTTATCCCTCCAACCATAAAAGAGGGAAAAAAGTGTTTATTCATACGCTGGTCCTCTCAGATCCATACAGATGTTATGGTCAGCGATGTGTGTGTGTTTAAAATTACTAAGGAAAGCGGCTATGCACAGAATACTTATCATGAACCTTGTATATTAATTGTGTTTCTATATTGTCCCAGTGATCTTAACGACTTCTTAAGAAAACTGTCCGATACTGTTTACTCAAAAGTTAATAAAAGAAGATGAACAAGAATTAGTTTGTGTTGTGATGCCAGGTCAGAAGGTTAGGTTATATTTGCTTTTGTTTATTAAGAGTTTGTTCGGGTTATGGAGAAATTTTTGTGATGTTAAAAGAATTGGTGATTAGATATATGTCATAAATTCAGGTTCATGCATGAGGGAGAGGATTAATTGTGTGATCTTTTAAGTTATATTATCTTCCTTGGTTTTTATGTTGTAAGAAGAACTGCAGCATTCCTATCTTAGAGCTTTTGGGTTTAAATATTTTGTGTAATGGTTATATAGAATCTTTTTTTAAGTTGGTTACATTGGATTGAGAAGTAATTTTTGTGATTAAGTTACATAGTGGGTTTTTTTTTGGTAAGTTTGAGAAAAGCTTGACAAGTATGCATTTTCTAGGTGAATTGCATCAAAGTATGAGGCTCGTTTGCCCACCTCCATCTTTCCACAGGGAGCTTCACTTTGACTTCCTATCGGTGTAGCTAAAGGTAGGAATGAAGATGAGGTGGAGGCTGAGCACCAGTGTTTGATGCACCAGCTGTGTGATTGTGGTGTGATGGTGACTCTTGATCCTCATCACCACACACCCTCACCACACACCATCATCACCACCACCACACACCCTTATCATCACCACCACACACTCACTCCTTTTAACTCACCTCCATGATGGCCATTACTGTGTTTTATGTATATATTAGTGTTTTTTATTATATATTTAAATAAGGAATGGCCAACATGGTGCTCACTTGGTAAACAATGGAAGGTATATTATAGTCTCACCACAACTCCATTAACCTTCAGTAATTAAGTTATCACCTTCAAGCACACTCATCTTATTTATAGAGAGGAGGAGTATGTCACTTTATTTCCAGTGTTGGTTTTGAAAGTGTTGAAATCATGCAGGGTGTTGTAGGTATAAGATTGTTATTAACTCTGATTTTTTAAAGTTATATAGAGAAGAGTATGCAACTTATTTTTCCATTGTTTGTTTTGAAAGTGTTGAAGTGTTGTATTGTGTTGCATTGGTTTAGTAGGAACACAAAGGGCAACACACTGGAGGATATCTTGGTGGTGGTGTTGTCAGTTGTTGTGAAGCAGGACATCCTGTTTGTGTTATATCATGGGATTCAAGAGTGTTATCTGACATCACACTCTCACAAGTCACTGTATGTTCCCTAACGAAGTGAAGAGCCAACCTAAATACTTAGACATGAATCCCTACTAATCCTAATCCTACGACATCAATTCCTACCAATCCTCAAATCAATCATTAGCTACCATTTTTTATTATATTTTATTTTTTTATTGTTACTTTACCAATTTACCAAATCTATCTACATCTATTACTCTATATCAACATTAACAATCTACCAAAACTCAGCAGATACACATAAAAAAAAATGTATATTGTATTCCATGTTTCTATTGTATCTAAAAAAGAACAGTCATACGTTACATCAGACTTCATCAGGTTTTTATTGAAGTTATTGTTTGTAAATGTAATCGTAATTTTTGGAATACATCTTGTTCTGTACTCTTTGAACTCCCCTTGAATGTTGTGTCACTTAACCTTGTGGTACCGGCAACCTTTCCGTGGGTCCCCGAGGGTGTAGGTCCCCTCAGCTCCCTCCTTCTCCTTCCTCCCTCACCTCATCTGTTCCCCCTTAATTCTTAAAGCACATGTTAGGTTTGTGGTGATAATGTGCTGCTGTGTTGCCTCTTATCATGAATCTGTGTAGTATATAATGATGTGTCTATTTATAATGCAACACTTATGGTTATTGATTCGTAGTAAAGTGTTGGTGTGTATATATATTTTTATTTTAGATCACATAACTTTGCATGCATAACTCTATAGTCTACACTCATAAACCTTGTAAATATATACTATGTTGTTTTGATTCTATTTGTATACTGTATATACACTTATACTCACCATTCTCCCTATGAATTTGTATATAAAACCACTGTTGTTTGAAGCTTTATATAAATCATGCATCACATACAGTCTTGTGTTCATGACTTTATTAATAATGCACAATAACACTTACGCTTTGGTTTTATATGCATATGATATAAGTTTGGTAAGGGGTGAATATATTAGTTTAAAAAAAAAAAAAGCTATACAATGAGTGAGTGGAAACTATATATTCACTTTATAATTGATATGAAGATTATAAATTCACTTTCTAGATAAATAGTGGTTTATATGTACACAGTTCCCTTTCCAAGTGAGAGTAGATATTCCATTACCACAACCCACTTACTAGTTACACATGAGTGAGCTTTGTATGTTTTAGTGAAAGCTCTATATACTACTTCTAATAATCTTTAGTACTATATAGGTACTTCTAATAATCTTTACCTCCATCCCCTGCCTCTATTTCTCCTACTCTCCTCTTTACAGGGCGACAAGCAGGATTTTATATTTTTTATTTACCTATTTTTGTTTACCCTTGGCCGGTACCCTTTTAATGTAGCTAAAAAGAAGAAGAAGAAAAACATATATATACTTTGAATAATGTTTAGCTCTATATACTTCTAATAATGTTTACTTTTATATACTTCTAATAATCTTTACTGCCATATAGTACTTCTAATAATGTTTACCTCTACTATACACTTCTAATAATCTTTCCTATGCACTCTAAGTCATTATTACCTGAAATCCGCCTCTCACCTCACATCCTTCCCTTCCCCACACAGGAGGAAGAGCTTCGACACAGAGTGGTGAACCGAGAGTCGCACGATGACGACCTGGTGCTCAGCTCGATGGCCCAGAGTGCCTTCGAGACGGCCGAGGAGTTGGTGCACAAGGTGTGGGAGGAAGTGTCAAGCTGGAAGACTCAACCCTTCTCCAAGCTGCCCAAGTGGCTTCAGGATAACGACTACCTGCATCACTGGCACAGGTGTGTGTGTGTGTGTGTGTGTGTGTGTATGTTTACTGCTTATATGTGTTTAATAATAATAATGATAATGAAAATATACAGTAGGGAGTATATAAAATGATGGGGTTGAAAAATTAATGATAACAATATAGTAATAATGATAGTAATGATAATAATAAGCAAAGTTTGTGAGTGTGTGTGTTTATAGGAGTGTGTGTAGGTGTATAAGTGTCTTTGTAGTGTATATATTTCCATTCCTATAATTTCTTTTAGTCATCCAAGTGCTGTTAATAATGAATGTTTTGATATTTCCTTACACGAGTATTAATAATCATCATCATTCTGGCACGTAACACTGCATTATAGTTTGGTATTTACATCATTAGCTTCAGGCACTGATGTACATCCTCTATTCATCCTTCTATTCCTATATTCTATCCTTCATTACATTACATTAATTTATTCTCATACGTGTGATCGTGTAACAGAGGTCTTGCATTCCTGAAGATCATTAACAGTGTGTTCTTATTAAGTTGATTTCATGTTATGAGCCAAACAGTCATGTCGAGGAATCCATTAATAATTGTTATGTGGAGGAAGGAAGATTATGAAACATTATTAGAGGTTTTTATTTTTATGGTTGAATTTTATTATTTATGAGGTGTTTGTGTCCCTATTGTGTATAAAAAAAAAGAGAGAGAGGTGAATATTTTTTTGTTTTTTCTCTTCTTCATAGACTACAATTTCTATCCACCTTTGTTTAACGAGGAAAATAAATGTGATTCTTTATTTTCATGTTTGTTTTAAAGGAAAGTTGATGTGAAGTTTTCCTTTCCTAACCTTCTTCCCCATATGTTTAAAAGGAAAAGTATTGTGAATCTATCCTTTCCTAACTTCCATCTGCATATATTTAAAAGGAAAAATAATAATAATCTATCCTTTCCCTTCCTTTCCTCCCCTTTCAGACCGCCACTCCCATCCTTCGCCGCCTGCTTCAAGTCCATCTTCAGGATTCACACTGAGACTGGCAACATTTGGACCCATCTATTAGGTTAGTGCTCCTTATGTGCTGCTACTGCTGTTAGGAAGGTTGTAGGATGGAACAGTTAGGATTATATAGTCTTGGTTAGGATTGTATGGTGTTGAAATTTTCTTGTATAATCCGAGGGAATGTAGGTTTGTAGGTGTCACTCTACTTTTTTTCATGACGTGTGAGTTTTTTTGTTTACTCAATGTGAAGGATTAAGTGACTTGCTTTTTTCTTATTAATAATCATGGTCTTGAAAATAATCTTACCACTTAGAATTCTTAGATACATGTTTACTGTCATTCCACTTGCCTCATATTAATTATGCATCTCAAGTGCGTGTTTTTATATTCCGTAACTGTCCTTCAATCGATATCTTATTTTTCAACTTATTTCATCATGTTTCCGAGTAGACTATCAATCCGAATTAAAATTAAAACAAAATTACCACAACATTTCATTATTATTCATCTCAAGTACATGTTTTCATATTCGTAACTGTCCTTCAAACAATAACTTAATAAAAAAAAAAATTTCCAACATATTTCATCATGCTTACGAGTTGTCTATCAATCGGAATTCAACTAAAGAAATAAAAAAGTGTCATGCCATGTAACTGTGAGGACTGATAACATTGGGGTCTGATAAAGGTGTGTTATCGAGGCTCTCCGTCCACCCTTCACCCTCCAGCCTCTTATCTGCCAACCACTCTTCATTAACGGGTTATTAACTTCCTGTCATGGGATCGGAATTTGCACTCAAGATAATTAGTTACTTAAGTATATAAAGGTCAGAAATTGTCCTCTAGATTATTTGTTACTTAAGTATATAAAGGTCAAATTGTGTATAATTAAGATTTTATACACACAAGCTTTTGGTATATATGGAGTGTCTGTATTGAATTGAAAATGATGTAAGTGGTTAGTAAAGAATATAAGAAAATAGGGAGGCTGCATAAGGCCAGTTTACCTACCTACACAAGGCAGCTCCTGTGCACCTAACACTTACCTACTTAACACTAACTTACTTACTTACTAACACTTACCTAGTTAGCTTTTCTTCAGAGTAACACGTCAATAGGTAATAGTTTTGTCTATATACCAAGTAGTAATCAGATTGTAGTAGTAATGGAGTTGAAGGTGAATTAGTGCGATGCTTTACCTATAATTATAAAACATTTACTAACTCAAGTGCATATATTAGGTGCCTGATCCTCTTCACCCAATTTAAGGGTCTGGTACAGTTTGTCATGCATTCCTGTAACAAGTAGTAATGCAATTGTTTGGTTTCTTATGCATTAAACTATATTCTTGCAGTCTAACATTTTCTTACATGCTCAAGAAATTGCTAGTTGTATGAAATTAATGACATTGATTTTTTATTGTATTTACTACATGATGTTTTTATGATTATTCCTAATTGTACTTGTCATGCGTAGTATTTCCACATCACCCAAGAATTAATTAGTCGTATCAGGATAATTAAGTGTGACTCAATGTCGTGGGAATGAGTAGATTAAAATACTTTGGGTCCAGTGGTGTTAGTCAGTCCTCCTTGTGTTCATCATACTTTGCTATCTAAGACTCCTGACCTTAGCACCTCCCCCCTTCTACCCCTTCTTGTACCCTTCCTTTATCCTTCCTGTATGTCATCACTTCATTTCACTCTTACTTCACTATCTCTTTCTTTCCTCCACTTGAGTGTTCGTTGTCTAGCCACTTGTTGATGGGAGCTTTGCCAATGTAGCTTCCTGTCCGCATTTACATCATGGGTGTTCGTCTAATTATGTGAGAGTATTGCTAGGTGGAGGTTTATTATTTTTTATTTATTTATTTATTTTGTTTATTTAATGGCTGGAAAAGGATATGATGATGATTAATGGATTTGACATATATAGATTATTTTTTGAACTTTGATGAAAAATTGAATAAATGTTTAACTGGCATATCTATGAAGGAAAATGTGCCTCATGTAACCAGCTGTGAATTATTAACTATTATTATCATCATTATTTTGGCATCCTAAAGATATAGATAAACACGTACAATTTGTTTCCTGTCCTTTTGAAATAGTTTGCATCAATTGTATAAGTTTCTGTGTGTTAATGATTATGAAAGGATAACTAGAATAATAGGGATGAGACTGCAAATAACAATGTAACCTTTTCATAATACATTTAGGTTATATATATATTTCCTGCAGTCTGTCCCCTCGAGTAACCAACACTATAGCATCCTGGATTTGGGTGTAACAAGTTTGATTTCCTAATACACATATAATCAGTGCTGATCTCTCATCCCTACAGCATTCTCACCTATATTACTTATAAACACAACACATTACTATAACCAAACTAGAACTACCATTGATTATATTATGAGCCAGGTGTGAAGGTCCTAAGAGGTAGACATATATGGGGTGAGTTTGACATAATAAAAACATAAGTGGTGGTGTTGGGTATTGAGTGTCAGTCAGCTTGAGCCAACACACTCCCACGTGAGCAGCAGGTGGTGGCACTGTTCCAACCCTTGCCTTGATGGTGCCACGTGGTTCAGAGCTACCCCACACTAGGCACTGTTGGGAATGATGATGAACACAGAATTGATAGTGAAGTAGAGGTATGGTGTTATAGTGTAGAGTAAGAGTGCATTGCCGACCTCGTGTTTGTCTAAAATAAAGCAAATTCGAGTATAAACACGTAATTAATAGTGAAGTAGAGGCGTGATGTCATAGTGTAAGGTGAAGCTCATATTTCAGTCGAGTTAAAAGTTCATTGCCAAACTCAAGTGTTTGTCTAAAATAAAGCCAAGTGTATTAGTGAGTCTTATCTTATCAAAGCCTCACAAAGAACAACACCCGCTGCCTTCATCCTGATATGAGTGAATGGTTATTGATATCATGTTTGAGCTGCCATTATCTGCCTCTACCCTGCGTGGTAAAGCAAGGCAAGACAAGGGGTGGGGAGGGGGTGTGGTAGGGGTGTGGCAGCAGGTGATTCTACTTCACCCACGTGGTACTAACCTATTTTTAGTACAAGGTTGTGTTGTGTGCCTTGCTAGTGTAAACAAAAACAACCCAGACCTTAGTAAACAAAATTGTTGGTTTGCACAATATGACGTGGTACAAAAAATGAACTAGAATGTCTTAGATGTTGTAAGGTGATGTTTCCTTATTTTTTTATTTTATTTTTATTTTTATTTATAGTTTCTGTGCTGGGTGTTAGGTAGTGATGGTGGTTGTCGCCTTATAAATGGTTAAGGCGCACACACTCCCTCTCTCCCTTCCTCCTTCACCCCCCAAGGCTGCCTGCAAATAAGTTTATGCACACGCACACGCACACGCACACGTACACGTACACGTACACGTACACGTACACGTACACACACACACACACACACACACACACACACACACACACACACACACACACACACACACACACACACACACATTCCCTGGCATCCCTCTTCACACTACTGTCATTATAGTTTTAAATATATCACGACCACCACCACCTTCCTATACACTATGTAACCATCCATTCTGTACCACTCATTCATTCCTTCATTATATAGATAGTTTTATTCACTAGTTAGATGTTATTTTTGTATATAACTAATCCGTTCCCACATTTCCAAAACTAAAAACAGGGAAGAAAAAAATGTTGATTGCATAATTTATCACTATCCTAAATTGGTTAGAAATATTATGACCCGAAAACTATTACTCTGTGGCAGTGTCTGGCAGCTTGGTCCATATTATTAAGATTATATTAGTAATTGATGTCATTATCCTCCTTGGGGTGCACATGTAGGTAGGTGATGATAGAGATAATTACACCACACTCTTAATTGCTATCATTATCCACCCTATCACCTCCCCACCATCTTTTTTGTTGAATAATAATAGTAAAAAATAAAATGATAATTCTCACTTGCACAATCTCTCTAAAAATATATATAGTCAAATAGATAACTTTGAAAATATAAAAATGAAAATACTCTCTCCTTCCCAAGTTGCATATCGTTTGTGTTCAATAATAATAACAAAAATAATATAATAATTATCTCTTTGTCTTTAAAAATATATAGTCAAATTGATAAAATTATAAATGTAAAAATGATAATACTCTCTTTGTTCATTATTCATTGTCTTCCATATACACTCACTCTCTCTGTGTTTAATAATAACAAAAATAAAAATAATAGTTCTCTCACACTCTCTCTCTCTCTCTCCTCCAGGTTGCATATCGTTCATAGGTGTGATGGTGTACTTCCTGACTGGTTCCTCCTTGGGTCAACACTGGGTGCAGGTGGACTTAAAGGAGAAGCTGGTGTTCACGGCCTTCTTCATCGGTGCCATCTTCTGTCTCGGCCTCTCCTTCACCTTCCATACAGTGTCATGCCACTCAGAGTTTGTGGGGAAATTATTCAGCAAGTAAGGGAATTTAATGTTTGTTTTTTGTTGTTATATCTGTTGAGTTTTTTGTTATTGCCACTCTGGGGAAACTATTTAGTAAGTAAGGGAGTGAATTAATGAATTTTTTTATTTTTATTTATTTTTTTTATTTATTTATATATATATATTTTTTAACTATCATATCGTTTGAGTTTTTATTGTGTTAAATCATTATTGTTGATTTTATACTTGTGTTTCCTGTTTTCTGGTGCTGTAAGTTATAATTGCGATAATATATTCTTAGATTATAGAAAAAATAAGAGAAGTGTAGCTATTTTTCACTGTTTCTCCTCCTGTCCTCTTTACAGGGTCTGGTGACAAGCAGAATTTTTTTTTTAAACCAATTTATGTTTACCTTTAGCCGGTACCCTTTTAATGTAAGAAAATAAATAAACACTTAACAATAGGAGTAACATAATTTATTTTTTCTCTCTCTCCTTCCTTTAGACTTGATTACTGTGGCATTGCCCTGCTGATCATGGGTTCCTTTGTGCCATGGCTGTACTACGGCTTCTACTGTGACTTCCAACCCAAGCTGATCTACCTAACTGCCGTGGTACTTCTGGGCATCACCACCATCGTTGTGTCACTCTGGGAGAAGTTCAGCACACCCACCTTCAGGCCACTAAGAGCAGGTCAGTAGGCCAGTCCAGTGCAGGCCGGTGTATTGCCTTTTTTATTTATTTATTTATTTCTTCTTCTTCTTCTTCTTCTTCTTCTTGTTCTTGTTCTTGTTCTTCTTCTTCTTCTTCTTCTTCTTCTTCTTCTTCTTCTTCTTCTTCTTCTTCTTCTTCTTCTTCTTCTTCTTCTTCTTCTTCTTCTTCTTCTTCTTCTTCTTCTTCTTCTTCTTCTTCTTCTTCTTCTTCTTCTTCTTCTTCTTCTTCTTCTTCTTCTTCTTCTTCTTCTTCTTCTTCTTCTTCTTCTTCTTCTTCTTCTTCTTCTTCTTCTTCAGATGGACTTGCCTCGCCTGTTATTTGGCGTAGGTTTTCAGATTTTTATAGTGACGCCTCAAATGTTTAGGTTCTCGTGAATATATTGGAGGTGAAGGTAGTAAAGAGAAGGGAGAATGATGTCTCCTTGAACCCTAAATACCTTGTATTGTCTATCTCCTTTTCATAAGAACATAAGAAAATAATTAGGCTGCAAAAGGCCAGTTGACCTACACAAGGCAGCTCCTGTGCACCTAACACTTACCTAATGTTTTCTTCATTCATTGAAATGTCCAACCTCTTCTTAAAAATATTTACTGTATGATGATGATATAAGCCGTCAATATTATTAGACTAACTTGAAAGTAGCATTTATTTCTTTGAGTACCTGTGGAGAGAGACTAATAAAGGTGTGTGTGTTCCTCCCCGCAGCGGTCTTCCTTACATTCGGTTTGTCCGGCATCATCCCAGCGGTTCACTACACCCTTGTTGAAGGCTTTGACTATGCCATCACCCGGGCCTCCATGGGCTGGCTCATCCTGATGGGGGCGCTGTATGTGATTGGCGCTCTGCTCTATGCTGTCAGGGTGCCCGAGAGGTTCTTCCCGGGCAAGTGTGACCTGTGGGTGAGTTGGTGCTGTTTGCTGGTTCTGTATCTGTCACTTAGCCTAACATAACCTCACTATTGTTGTGTTAAGATGTGTTTGGTTTGATTGTGTTGTTATTTTCTTTCACATTGTCACTCAGTATTGTTGTGTTGATGTGTTTGGTTTTATCATGTTGTTATTTTCTTTTTTAGTTCCAAAGTCACCAAATCTTCCACATCTTGGTGATTGCGGCGGCCTTTGTCCACTACCACGGCATCTCCGAGATGGCCATGTACCGTCTCACACACGGAGACTGCAGTGCGGAGGACCTGGCAGCCATGGAGACCACCGAACTCCTCTGAGCCTCCTCCTGCAGTGGGGGAGGGGAGTGAGCATGGCTGGGGCAGGGCTGCACCCTGGCTGGCCCATGGGGGGGAGGGATGCACTAGAGAGAGCCACACATTGTTCTTTTCTTGTGTGTTTATTATTTATTTCCCTCTTTGTTTGGCCATCTTCACGTGTATTGATATGAAATGTATGTGTGTGTGTGTGAGGCTGGAAGTCATTCATAGAAGTTCAGTTTTGTGTTTGACATCTTTCCATTTTATTATTATTATTATTGTTATTATTATTATTATTGTCATCCTTATCATTAGTGGTAACATTATATTTGGCCAGGGGGTCCTAAGTGAGATGGTCCTGGTAAGGAAGGATGGCTTATCACAGTTTCTTTGGGTAAATGCACTTTCATCTTCATTATCATTTACCATCATCAAGAAACAGGTTTATGAAACGTGTGTCCATGTGTCCAATGGTACACTGGCAGCACCTGGTGACATGCTTGGCATTGCAATAACTTCACCAACCTTGGTGTTCAATCAGCTGAGTGACAGAGTGGCGTGAAAATCATCCCTTGGAAGGAACACTGTCACCGTCACACTCCTTGGCCAGACAACATGCAGTCGTTTCCATGCCTTGTGATACTAGAGTTATGCCAACACTTCACTCAACTCAACCTTCAAACTCTTGCTCTAATGATTGGAACGGACAGGATGGTGTTGCATGTTGATGCCTTGCTGTGTTGGCCCAACACTTACCACTTGTAAAGACTCTGTTAGGATGTGTTATTTAATACCTATCACTGGTATCCTATCATTGACGTGTGTCTTGGTGATGCATATTAAGTATTTATGCAGCAGAGGAATGGTTTATATCTAAGGGTTCCTTATCATGCAAATTTAAGTTGAAAACTTAATTTGCTAATCATAATCATAATAGTATAATATGGAATTTTAAAAATTAATCTGAAGTATTTTCTTCTCTCCAGCAGCTATGTTTGATGCTTCATAGAAGACAACATTTCAAATACTTGTAACTGACATTATATTATTCAGTTATCTTTTCATAATCCTTCTTGTCTGTTTCAAATGTATTTTTTTACTACTGTAATTGTTGCACTTGCCGTGACTGAACGTTTCCTTTGAAAGAATGATGATAAATGATATGCTGCAATAGGGTTTGGAAAATAAGTACAAAATCTTTTCCCATTTAGTACTGTTCATATTCTAATATTTGTTGGACTTTAACTTTTTTCTCCACTCCGAGGTAATGGTCACTTCACAAAACCCTTTGATTATTTTCCATATTTTAGGCATTGGTTTCCTGTTTATTAACTCTGGATCAGACCATTCTTATATTCCAACAAACAAGGCTTAGATGTAAACCATACAGTCTTAGATTATCAGTCATGAAGTAGTTCCAGTAATGGTAACGCTATTTTTATATCAACCACATTGAAGGAGTGTGTAAGAACTGCTCTCTCTACCTACCTAGAACAGACCACTTGCATGTGTGCATGTACTGTGTAGGGCGTGAAGGCAAGCATGTGTCAGTGTTGTAAGTGTAATCATCAAAACATATTAGACAGGAGTGGAGTATTGAAGTGTTGTTGAGGCCTGTGTGGTGTGGTGTACAGGGTGGAGGCGGGCACAGCTTACCATCTACACAAGGTTCATCAGACCAAGTGGTGTCTGGCGTGCATTCACCTCATCAGTTATGCCTCACTCAGGAAAGGTTCAAAGACATGGTCATCAGTTAGCATAATTGCACAAAAGATCATCTGTTATAAGATTATTTGCATTTGTTGCATCAAAATTGTGTGCAGCAATATGCAACAATAATAATGATAGTTGTTATGCGTTGTTTGGTGTTGCACAAGCATGTCATGGTCTGTGTAGTGTGTGTTACCAAGTGTGATCACCAGGTTCTTGGAAAACATTTAATGATATGCCAGATCTGTGAAGCTTTGTGGATCCTAATGTGTATTGAGTGTTAACTTGGGAAGGTTAAGTGTACCTGTGGCAGCATGGGACGACAGATAGTACATATCACTTGGACATAAAGAACTGTATGCTTAAGGAACACTATCTAAAGCAGCTATAGAGACTGATAACACTGTGTACAGACAACATGTGTGTGAGTTATCAACAGAACACTTCTCCAACCACTGATTAATTTCCTCCTGGGGCTGAAAATGTGACATGTACATTTAGTGTGCATCTAAGTTTAATGTTCAGTTTGTTCTGAACACCTTACAATGAATGGCTTTACTCTCATTTCACAGATCTTGGATTGTGATTCTTTTAACATTCATCGTCTAATCCATAACGAGTTGATAAATCAAAGGGAACAGGTGTGAAGGTGGACACTGAGAGTAATACAACACTGCCAAATCAGATGCTTTGATAATCATAGCCCTGCCTTAATTACCCTTGGACAGCTGTCACTTAAAATAGGAAACGACGCAGTAATCCATTCACCCCTCCATTTTGTATTCATGGGAGGGAGAAATTGCATCTATGGGGTGGGAGATACACTGCAAGATGGGGCTAAGAAGAAGCATTGTGGGGTTTTTTCTTCTATGGTTGGAAATAAGAAGGATTGATATTGTTGTATTTGTCTTTTTCAATGATTAGCTTATGACTAGCTTATTTGTATTTATGTGTGACCTTTAATCATTTGTGTGTTGTATAAAAACTACATTAGTATGTTTTAGTCATCACATTTGTTTTGCAGACAAGTTTTTCTTTTTGGAGTAGTCTTTGCCAGATGGTGAGACTTTAAAACATAGGATTTTTAACTGCCCCTTACATTCCACTCTCCATTAAGGAAGTTGATCCACCTCTCTCCTACACACCCTCAAACCCTTTCCACTCTGCCTTTGAACACTCAGCTGTGTGTCAGGTAGTGGTTGATGCATTATTCAAAAAGCATGCGAGGTGTACAGCGGTCACAGGGCATCAAGGTGACAGGGCTTGATGCCGAGTCATGTCAATCTTTTTGACTTTGCTCCTATCGTTGGCATTGATGAATAGATTATCTTAGTTGATGTGAGTGTGTGATGTTGATTGTGGTGGTATTTTGTTTGATCATCTTTCATTCATCAGATTAAGTCATTGATCATAAGCCATCTGTGGGACATGATTCATTTGTCTCCCATGTTCCACGCCTTAAGAGTGATAAAATCACACCTACTGCTCACCATTCTGCAGAGGGTCTAAGAATCCTGTACTCTTCCAGAATGTGAAGTGATAATGAATAGACAGTATATTTAATTTCCTCATGGTCACTGTGTTAAAACATACACCATGTGGGAGTGTAATCAGGCAGGTAACAGTGCTGGTCAAGGGCATTACATGGGGCATTAAACCTTCAATAAATTAGGTGCAGATGGCATCACACTAAATGTTAGCCCGGCCCATTCTCCTTGTAACTGTACTGATGCCCAGACCTGTGTGTGATGCGTGAATGGGTAGGAATATTACTGTTCATTCTCCCCAAGAGTGACAATGTAAGGTTACCAATCTTTGGCTTCCTTGTGTCCCACTACAGCCGTGCACTAAGGTTGGGTTGGACGTGAGGAGGCCGGTGGGGCAGCAGGTTAAGTGGTGTTAAACAACATTGAGTCATGAAGCTTGTTTGTCAGTATTCAGCAATTTTACTAATGACTGGCTATGTATTTAATTTATAATATTTTTTTCAGCCAGAGTACATATTTAAGAGATGTAATCCTTGGTTTCCATGAAGTCTGTTTTAGGGTGGTTGGTTGCTTTTGGTGTGGCTGTAGTTGAGTTTTGTTGTGAGGTTGTTCCTGTGCTAGATCCAATGCAGTGCAACTCAACATGTGATGAACGAGTTTGATGGTTTAAAACAATTCCTAGCCAAGGGAGGTTTTTAAGTTCATAGTCGGCATGTTTTTTTTAATATGCTTTTACCAGTAGGACATACTGCATAGAAGCATTTAGGTAGATTTATTTATTTCTCACAACATTATTAATTTGTAATGTCACAGTTTATATGGAGGACAAATGTTACAACTGGAACACACTCAATGTTTGTTACACTGTAATGAAAATATAGAGGAAATATATTATGAAGAATATATGGCTGGTTTTATTTGAACATTCAAATGCATTGTCTAAATAAATATGTTGAAAATAATTGGCAATACAGTAAATAGAAAAAACATGGTAATGTATAATTATATGTAGCACTTCCAATAGAGTTGAAAGTGCGTCATAAAGCCCATTGTATTTACTGTATTCTATTCCCTAGCCTTAAAAACTAAACAATAAAATTCACAATTAAAATTTCTTCCACATAATAATGTCTATCTACAATTACAATGACTGCTAATGTTACAAGTGTGTGAAAATATCTATAATAATAAAAAATATATGTATAAAAGTCTTCCAAGAATTCAGTTTAAAATAAATGTTAAAAAAAACTTTCATGCCATAAAACGAGTCCCATTAAAAGAAAGTCAACAAGAATTATAGTATTGAGTTGGATTCTAAAACTATTCTATTTACACCTTAGTATTTCCTGCGTTGCAAGTCTTACCAGGACATTAAAATCAGTGGTGAGCTGTTGTCTCCAGTACCTCCTGACACGACCCCAAGTCTCGGTGGGGTAGTTAGGGGATCCAATACCATGGAACACCCTCGCCACCGCCCGGCCCGTCCACTGCTGGTCCTCATAGGTGGATAGGAATGCACGAACACTATTCCTGATGCCGTTCTCCACCTCGGGGTTCACACACAACCTCTCCTCGATGTGCACCTCAGCCAAGGCTTGGTTACTCCTGAAGTATTCCTTGAGTTCCGTCCGGAGTCTGTTGCAGCGTTCCTGGTCCACAGTGTCACAGCAGAACAGGATGGTGCTGTGGGAGATGGAACGCAGAAGTTGGTATGTGTAGTGCAGCTGGCGTAACTGTTCCTGTTCCTGCACCTGTGTTCTGCGGTACACTGCATCCAACACCTGATCACGCTCGTCATCGCTGAGGTCACCCCGAGCCTCCAGGTGGAAGGAGAGGTCAGTCATCTCCACCATGACCCCGGACCGCTTCACCTTCCCTCCACACTGAAGGCCAAGTGTGCTCCACTCCAATGACTTGAGTTCCCTCTTCACTATCTTACTGTTCCATCCCATGCGTGACGCCACCTCCACCACCGGGAAACTCACACTGTTACTCTCACTGAAATCCGTTCCCTTCTGGTGTTCTAGTGCAATAGCCACGGCCAGGGGGGGGCAGCGCCTACTGACGGCCACCAGCTGGCGCGGCCCCCCATAGCACGCTACGGAACAGTTGGCGTACACGTGGGAGTTGATGCGGATGAGGTTGTCTTGGTGAAGCTCCAAGTAACACAAGAGAGTCTCCAGGTTCTCCTCGGGAAGGTCAAGTTCTTCCACCACTGTGTCTATAGGAATAGCGACCTCATGCCTGGGACAGTTTGATGCGGTAGTAGCCACACAGAATGGGTCCGAGGAGGTGCCTGTAGCCATCATCCCATCATCTTCACAAACAGATGAAGAGCATTGTACAGGAGAGGACGGCACGTTTGAAAATGTATTACCATTCTCATTTTCGCCTGAACCCAGATTTTTCAGCTTAGCACAAGTACAAGGTTTGAATATCTTATTGAGCAGCTTCCTGATGGTGTGTCGGTCTAACGAGTTTGCAAAGATGTGTCGTTTGAGTTCCTGAATGTCCTTCCCATCCTGATCATCCAAGAACAGGTGACAGTGGGCCTCATCACCATTCCTTCCCGCACGCCCAATCTCCTGCACGTAACTCTCAACATTCCTGGGCATGTTATAGTGGATGATACCTTGCACATCCGACTTGTCAATCCCCATCCCAAACGCAACCGTCGCCACAACAATCCTCAGCTTCCCCGACATGAACCTTTTCTGCACCTGGTTCCTGCGGTAAGAGCTGAGGCCGGCGTGGTAAGCCTCCGCATCAAAGGACAGACCTCGACTCCTCTTCAGGTTACTCTTGACATCAACTTTTGAAGGATTAAGAAGCTGTGTCCTTATAAGAGTAGCCACACGCTCACACTCGTCCCGTCTGGTGCAGTAGATGATGATGGAGTTGCAGCCTGAGAACCTTTCCCCTTGTAGCAGTGACACCATCGCCTCCGCACGGTTACGGTCCCGAGACACAGACAGCTGAAGGTTACTTGGGACGCTGGTGCCACGAATAACACCTGTATTGAAGTCTGGTATGAGGAGGTGCCGCGCTATGCTGAGTGCAGTGGCGGTGCGTGCTGTAGCAGTGAGTCCCAGGATGGTTTTAACACCTAACCTCTCACGCAGAACTTGACACACTCTTAGGTAGGAAGGACGGAAGTTATGCGACCACTCAGACACACAGTGAGCCTCGTCTAGACATGCAAAGGCCACGGGAGGGAGTTCCTTAAGGAGTGTACCTAGGACTCCACCTGTGCGACTAGCTACCACAGCCTCGGGAGACACTAGAAGGATATGTGCGGCGCGGGAATGTATAGCTTTGATTGCATTAGACCGCTGGGTTGGGTTCTGATGCGTGTGGAGGCAGACAGCTTTTAGGAACCCTGGCAGTCCTGTTACTTGATCCTCCATGAGAGAGACAAGCGGGGAGACACAAAGCGTGATACAAGGTGAACGATGCTGGGAATATAAATACGCCGGAAGCTGATAACACAAACTTTTGCCTGACCCTGTAGAGAGGACAAGGAGGGTAGACTGACCAGATAGGATCCTCATGATAGCATTTTCCTGGCCAGGCCTAAAGGAGGAGTAGCCAAACATATTAAGGACTTCATGTATCTCATCAGGAGTGGGAATGACCTCACCGCCTTCTAGTGCGTATAGAGGATCCACACTTGGTCTGTCCTGCCAGTGTGTGTTGTATGAGGGAGGGGCACTGGGAGGCAATGTGCTGTTTGTTGTTGTGTTCTGTGTGTTCTGTGTGGTGCTCGGTGCTGCTTCCTGCTCTATGAAGTCCGATTCCTCTAAGTTGCCGAATATGTCATCGTCGGAATCTCTAAACTCATATTCGTCTTCTTTGTCTGTTTGTTGTGTGTCGGTGTTTTGAGTTTGATTTGTAGTGTCATTTTCTCCTCCATCATGTTCTTGGTTCATGGTTTGTGGTAATGGTTCATTTTCATTATTCATTACTTCATTTTCATCATTTATTCCTTCACTTTCCTTTGTATCTCCTGGTTTTTCTTGTGACTCAGCTGGTGTGTGATTCATATTCATATTCACTTCATTATCATTTGTAGGATTCACTATATTTCCATCACCTTCCTTTTGTTCACTATTTTTAACGTACAATTTTGAAACTGACCCAGAATCGACCTTTTTAATCCCTAGAGCCATTGACGCAGCTTCTTCTAAACTCAGGAAAGTCGACTCATTTTCATCATAAGTTTCTAGAGGAGCAAGATTATCACCTCTCTTCCCCGGACACTTCCTCGCCCAGTGTCCAAAATCACCGCATCTAAAACAGGTCAAAGTTTTAATAGCTGCTGCGTTGCCACTCTCAGCACTTTTCATGACTTGTTTTTTCTTCCATTCCTGTCGTTTATACTTCCCGCTGGTCATTGTTTTCTTGCCGCGTACAAATACTTTCTTCTTGAGGTTGATGCGCACGTAGTTGTTGTTCAGTGTTCCGGATGAGATTTTGTTCATTAGTCGTTCCTCTTTGGTGAAATATTTTCCTCTGGGTTTGGTCGCCTTGGTGCCGTGAGACTCGATATCTTCTGTCTCGTTGTAGTCTAAAGTCGGTGCTGATTTCTCCGATGGTGTGTCTGGTGTATCAACTTCTTCCTCATTCTCCTCTTCCTCTTCTTCTATTTCTATTTTCCTTCTTTTCCTGATTGGTCGCTTTTTTTGGGGTGAGTTTTCCTTGCCAATTTTTTTCACGTTTTTGCGAGTTACAGGTTTTTTTCTCGCTATTCTGTTTTTCTTCGGAGGCGGCCACTGTGACTGTATCTTCCCTTGCTCCTCTAGTTCTTCTATCGTCTCCTTCTTCCTCTTCCTAACACACACTTCATTACTCACTTTCTCGTGTTCAAGACTCGTTATTTCCTCATCGCCGCAATTACTCGTTCTTTCATCCATCTCATCCGCCTCTGATTCCTCCCTCTCACCCGTGTCTTGCCACAGGTCATCCTCATCCACACTCTTCCTCTTCTCTCCTCGCTGTGATATACCACCACTACCACTGTAACCTTCATCCTCATCGCTAAGGTCAGTATAGTTTAGTGGTGTAGAGTTCCTTGTGCTTCTTGTCCTTAACACTCTTCCTGCTTTACTTTGTGGTGGTAAAGGTACATTGACCTTTCTTTTTGGTGCTTTAGGAACGCTTGGATTCACTGTCTTTTTTGGGATGGTTTTAGCGGGCGGCTTTTTCCTTGTATTCTTGACGGGTTTTTTAACGGTTTTCTTTGCCGGTTTGGGATTATTCTTTCTTTTAGTAGTAGTAGTAGGAGGTATATAGTCATCATTATCATCCTCAAATAGTAATGGTGAAGGAGGTGCTTGTGATACTCCATTAACATCATCATCATCATCATCATTATCATTATCTCCAGTCCATTCCTTATCTATTAGTTTCATTTTCCAGTTATCTTGAGGCATAGTTTGTTTAATTGTAATAGTGTCATCCAAGGTCATTCCAGTGCAGCGGGCCACCCAGGCAAGGTTAAGGGAGGCTCTTTTCTTCACCCCAGAAAGGCCTGATGTGTGAGGTTGGCTGAGGGAGGCTAAGGCACCGATAGGCTCTGTGATAGGTGACTTTATACTACTTTTAATTCCACAGTTTTTAGAGATATCTTGAAATGGGTTTAAGTCTATGTCATCTAAGTCAGTAAAAGGATTTGATTTACTTGTGATGTTGCTGATTGGTGGTGTTCTGCAAGGTTGTTGTGTTCTGTAGGAGTTAGATTCAAGTTCGTCAAGTCTATTACTGAACGGTTGTAGTTTTTCACTTGTTCTGTTATTACTGGGAGTCAATGTTGTTTTAGGTGTGGCTGCCATAGCATCTAATACACTAAGTGGTTTTAATGCATCAACAGTGTTATTAAAACTTGCATCGAACACGTCATTCTGATCAAACGTGTCTAAGGTGTTGGTGTCGTTAAGTAAAGTATCTTCTTCACTCCTTTTAATCTTCTCATAACTTGCATCGCTTATACAACTGACCCTTGACTCGTTAGATCTATTGTTTATACTGTCATCACAAACCCTCGGCTGTGATGATGTTAACTTGCTCTGAGGTTTCGATACACTTGATGATCTACTTAGTGATTTCCTGGTTTTGATTGTACTGTTCACTCGGAGTTTTTCTGCCATCTTGCTGTAGAATGAAGTGTCTGTATCTACCTTCTTTGTGACCTGAGATTGACTGTTCTTATTTAAGTGTCTTCCCCAAACACTGGTGGATGTATTAGCAAACTTAGCAGGTGTTTCAGAGCGCTTGGATGTCGCTATTACGGGTGAAGTTTTAGCCTCACCGGAACTATTAACATCATCACCTTTTGTATGTGTTTCAAGGTCACTAGGGATGACCTTCCCTGCATCACACACACCACTCACCATCACCTCCTGTTCTGTGGTGCTGTCATGTGTTTTAGAAGTGTTCGACTCATCACCACACAGCACAGACACACGGCTGTTTGCGTCACACGAGTCAGAGGGACACAGGGCATCCTCTTCCCTGCCTGTGCTGCTCCTCTTGGCGTCACGTAAGGTTGGGTCGCGTTCCTGTTCCGTCACAACTCTGCGGTAATGTCGGTATGTCTTGTAGGCATGTCTGATGTCCTCTGGGGCCTGGGCCATGGCAGCGCGGTCTGGGTGATGGCCGTGTGCTGCCTTGTATTCTCCCTCCCATGTCTGGTTGTAAGAAAGGGATGCTTGGTTTTATGTCTTATTATTGTTATTACTATTACTATTACTAATATTATTGTTATTATTTTACGTCGTTGATTTTTATATAAAGGAATGGTTTATATGTATGTGTATGATATAACAAATAACTAAAGAAATAATTAAACCTTTATCATATCTAAAAAAAAGTTATTCTGAAGTATAGATAAATAAATAGCAAAAGAAATACTGAATCATCTTCTTTATAGTTTTACATAAGTATATTTTTTCTACAATTAATTTAGTGTAATTCTGTGATACCTTAAGCCTCACACCTCCTTGCCTTACCTTAATCTTATGCTTGGCTTGCCCCAGCCTCTGCCTCGGGGATACGCCTTCCTCCCCCATGGCTGCTCACCTCCTCACCTCACCACCACACTCTAAAGGGAAGGACAAACATTCACCTCACCACCACACTCCAAAGGGAAGGACAGATTCATTACACATTATACATTATAGTTTTAGTTCTATCATCAAGTACAAGTCCTTAAATAGTAGAAATTGTTAGGTTAGTTGAAAAGTTAAAGTTGATAGTTACTAAAGTTTAGGTTAAGTTTAGGTTGAATGTAAAGTTAAGTGAAATAGTTATCTCATTAAGTTAAAGTAAAGAAAAGTAATTACTATGAAGTAAGTTAGGTTGGTTGAAATGTTTAGTTATTAAATAAAAATAGTTTCATCAATAATAGTCCCTCTAAATAAAGTTAAGTAGGTTACAAAGTCATAAATTACTTACAAAAATAATATCAAGTAAAAGTGTTCAATTTTACTAATAAGTCACTCAAAAATATGAAGTATAAGTATTCAAGTGTATAGAGAGTAACACCCTCTACCTTACATTAAATAAACCATTTAAATACAGCAACAAACACTAAAAACTACAGCAACAAAACGTAACTTCAAAACACTGTGGAATATTTCCCGCCATATCTTACAGTATTAATTAAAGGTAAAGTGAGGATAGAAACATTACTTTACACTACACTAAGGCATCGTGAGCCACTCACAATACATCCATAAGTACTATAGATTACTTTATTAAGTATACTCACTTTCAAAATACCTTACAGACCTTAAAGTTACTTGAATTGTCTTAAACTTAGAATATAACTAAAAACGGACTAAGAACTACCTTAATATACCTTAAATTAGACTTAGTACCTTAAATTAACTAGACATACCTTAAAATGGTCTGATGTACCTTGAAATAGGATCAAAATACTTTAAAATAAACTTTGGCAGAACTTAAGACAAACACGAAAGGTCTTTAACTGCCTAAATATACTTAAAATAGACTATGAACTGCCTCATTATACCTTAAAATAGACTGGAAGTACCTTAACTAGACTATTTATACCTTAAAACGGCTTAATACACCTTAAAATAGGGTGAAAATCCTTAAAATTGACTATTTACCTTGAAGAAAAACGCGCCAAACGCATCCAAAACACAACGTCTTGGTCTTCTAAAAACTATAAAATAATATAATATACTTATTTTTACGTACTTAACTTAATTGAATACAAGCAAAAATAGTTTATTATTTTTTGGTTATATCAGTGGGTTTTATTTATTCATTTATTTGTTTTTGCGATGTGAAATAGTGTTTGTTTTTGTATTATTGGAACTGTTTATGTCTGTTTTGTGTTGATTCAAGAAACAATATTTTGATTACTATTATCTATCAATCTATTTTCATTATCACCAAGTTATTAGTGACAGAAAAGTGATTGTAAGTTCAATAATGGCTAATAAGCTATTTGATATATATGTGAAATGTTGTTTATTGTTAATTGAGTTATTTCCATTATAATAATTATTCTGTATTTATCCATTTATTTTCAACATTATCAAGTTATTAGAGACAAAAAAGTGGCTAGAGGTTTAATAATAGCTAAGTAGTTATTATATATGTTTGTCTTAAGTTAAATTGCTTTAATTAACTTATTATTAGCTAAGTTAACCTGTAGTCTATATTATATTTTTCATGTATTTAATGTATGTGTTAAATAACTATACTTACCTTATATTAATAGCTAAGTAGTCTATAATATTTTTCTTGTATATTATTAGGAGGACACTCTCTCAAGCCTCATCACTGGAGCACAACATTCAAAGTCAACACTGGTTCTCCATCAGAATCATCAACCACTGAAATGCACGTAATGAGAGTGTAGTTACCGCCCTAACAATACTCACACTCAAAGCAATATGTGTGTATCTTACCTTGCTTTGAGTGTAGGTTTGGGTGTGTTCCTGGTGTTCCAGTTTCTTTTCCTCCTTGTCTTCTAATTCTTCTTCTATTTATCTTCTTATAGCCTATTAATTGTAATTATAATAATCCTTCCTTAATACTTAGAATACTTGCTTGACATGAAAGATGATGATTAAATATAACTTTATTTTCATACAAGTAACCATACATACATATATACACATTTAACACCTAACCTTACTCTATCACACCACCACAACTTAAAACAAATGACTGAGGATGTAACATTAAGATCCAGTTTACATATTTCACAGCCAAGATCAACGTAAACAACACTTCAAAGTTAACATCATTCTTGAGTTAGTTATTAAGTGCGTTGGGGTAAGACAATGCCACACTGACTCACCCTCACCTGCACTGGGTCATATAGAGTCGCTTTCTTAACGTATTCTAACCCAGAGGACACCCAACCAAACTTACACTGACACACATCTCCCTCAGACCCAGTCCCAGTTATGATATTATACAGGGAGTCAACCATTTTCTTACCCCCCAAGCCTGCTACCAACAGCCCCTTGCTCATTGGGGCCTGGTACTCCCCACCCCATTCTAGCGCTGTTAGGAGAGGCATGGCAGTCATATCCCCCTTTGCATCCTTATACATCCCCGCACCAATAGATTCACTCGCTGTTCCCTTCATTGTGACTGGTAGTAGAGTGGAGCCAATGAAGGAAGGGCCAAGAGTGCCTAGACATAAGAGCATGAAGTTCTGTGCCCGGCGTAGGTGACTCCATAGCTTGATGTACACGATGCCCAGTAGGTGCGTGCCCACACTCAGCTCCAGGAACACCTCAGGGAACTCAGGTGAGCCCAAGGACTGCATCGCCAGCAGCTGTGGAAGGGAGAGTTGGGGAGTATTAAAGCAAGTGTCATATTCGACTTTGAAAACAAAAAAGAAAGTGAAAAAGCAAACAGCAACGAACAAGTAATAACTACGTCATTTGAGCCGAAGCAAAGGCTATCACTCGAAACTACATCGGATCGGATCAGATTACTGTAACCTTGTTTGTTGTCTGTATTAAGATTGGTTACACTATCCCTTCCTGTCCTCACGCCTTCATATTAACTGTAGTAATCAGAGAGTAGATAAGCCCCTCCTCCCCTCGTCCCCCATACCTGCAGGACGGGCTGGGGGTGCGGTGTTGGCCCTGAGATGGCACACAGCAGCAGCTTGTCAGCGTCCCACGTGAGCCACGCCCGTCCCTCACTCACTCGATTCGCCCACAAGCCAAAGGATCCCACGGTGCTGCTGAGGTCATCACCGCGGCCCTGTGCTCTGAGAGACACGTCCTCGTCAGTGTCTTCCTCAATCACGGAGACAGTCCACGCCTTGGCCTGGATCCGCTTGAGTTCCTTATTAGCGTGGTGCAGCGTCCGGACTCCCGAGGCGGACTCCACGGCGGGAATCAGTGTTCGAAGGTCACTGGCCAGCTGGTGCAACGCTTGACTCTCATCGAAAAGATCTTGTAACTTGTCTTCAAACTCGTAGAAGGAGTTTTCGTTTTTGTCCATTCCTCGTGTGGCCTGACGCAACATTCTGTGTGAGTGTGCGAGCAGGTCCTTCCTCACCCTGCTGATGAAGGTGACGGCCAGCACCAGGCTGTGGCTCTGGCTCTGCATGGGGTGCTTGTCGAAGGCACACAGGCCACACGCAGGCTCCATGCAGTCCTGGCACCACATCCTGAGGGGGTCACCGTGGACAGGGCACGCGCGGGGCTGGAAAGAAGCACCGATACAGCATACTAGTGAGTGAGGAAACCTTTCTTAACGTATAGGTCCGCCATTATCACCCGTCACTCCAAACACAACAATTATAACATGCGCGTATTGGCCTCACACCTCCTGCAGGTCCAGTTCGAAGGGCAGGGCGTGTGCGTTGTGTAGGACCACCGTGTGACTGACATTACAGGTAGGGCAGGTGAGCACCGTGATGCCCAGACCCTTGCCCAGGTACTGGTGTCCACACGGCAACACCACCTTCCGCTGCTCGTCCATGCCGCCCTCGCCTCACCTCACCTCACGTGGTGGGTGGCGCTACTCACACCCATCTGGCAATAACAACTTCAAACAACACACGTACACAAGAAAACAGCACAATAAAGCATAATAAACATGAGGTGGTGATGAGTACAGTGCCAGGCATTATAAAACAACAGTGTACAACAGTGTGTACTAACTCAGTGTAGTGTCATGAAGCAACACAGTCATCACGATCGTCCTGCACGGTGTGACACGATGCATTAATACCAGTGATAGTGATCCACCGTGACCCAAGGCAGGTGTCAAGGGCTTAGCGGAGACTCAAGTGGTCTACCCGTCCACACACACACACACACACACACACACACACACACACCTGAAATTTTACTCCATAGTCCACACACCTGCAAAACAAGTCTGGAGTGAACTGTAGATTCGTGTTTACCTTCCACTCATGCTACCATTACTGACGCCTTGTATAACACTGATAATTACTGAATACACTACTGATCTGCCGTGTTTGTCAGTGTTCCTGTCAATACACTTGTGGCACGACAACTAAGGGGAATCACGTCACCTTCTTGTCACCTTTATCTTATCGCCATTCTCACCAATATTGACAACGTGCACACTACTCAACTGCATCTCTTGTGTCACGAAATTAATCCACTTAAAGGAAATGTAAACTATAAGGAATGGTAGTGAGGGGATCATTCCTGCCTCCCCTCGGCTTAACTTCCCCTTATGGTGTCTATGAATCACTATATCCTTGCGTATGGTGAACACAATACAATCAGTATACTTTTATCTGCAAATATACAAGTCACGTATCACAGACAATACTATTCTGCATTACCTTGGAACTTATAAAAACAATATTTCTATATATTCTATGGCCAAGGGAGGTAGGGAAGTTAATTCCGTCCCATTTCTTCATTGTATTTCTATTATTTTTATTGTCTATTATTCTTATGTATAGCAATTCATACATCATCATTATCATCAATCCGTAACACCTGCATTGATAGCCTCGGCACATTGTTATCTATCACCTCAAGGACATCTGCTGCTGCTCTTCTCAAATAATTACAGGTGGTTCATGGTACTGCAATTGTGTAAATGTGTATATTGTGGAAGTTATGTAGCTAAAAAAAAGGGTGTTGTAATTTATTAATCTATTTATGTACTAGGTTTGATATTGCTAGTTCTTCGTCGATAATTTGCAATCTCTCTCTCTCTCTCTCTCTCTCTCTCTCTCTCTCTCTCTCTCTCTCTCTCTCTCTCTCTCTCTCTCTCTCTCTCTCTCTCTCTCTCTCTCTCTCTCTCTCTCTCTCTCTCTCTCTCTCTTTGCATTATTGTATGGGTTTATATCTTCAAAAGTATTTATTTGTCAATCTATTTTGTTTCAATATTTTTGGTTAGCTCAATCATGCTTGTATCTCAGTATCCTGGGTTAGATATAACATTTTTAAAGTTTCTATCAATATGAATAGCCTAAAAAATAAACAATAATGATATATAATTAATCAAAGAGTGATATATATTCAATTAAAGATGAATTATACTTTTTTTTTCTTATACTAACGGTCCCTTGTGTTGATGTAAACAAACCACTAGATGCACGTGGCCGAGGCGAGTGTGTAAGCTGTGTACATAGATCTTCGTTTCTCTGGTCAAGAATAACCACCTTTAGGCCCTTTATCAGCGTGTGTTGAGTGCGTGCGTTGCGTGCGTGCAGCCTCCACGCCCCTGCTACCTGGGTACACACGGGATGGAGGCAGCTGGTACGGTGGTGAAGTGAAAACCAGGGCCACTTGTACCGTGTTCCATTGCATTGATTGTTGTGTTGCCTTGCCTACTACACAGCCATGGCGGTGAGTATAGTGTAGCAGTGTTATTATTGTTGTTATTGTTATATGTTTGTATTGTATTGGATTACATCACCGGTAAATTTAATTCCTCGAGGCGTGTAGTGATGCTGGGGAAAAAAAAAATTTAAGTGACGCCAGTGATAGAGTTTCATGCTGCTCCCTGATACTCCTCGTTCACTTTAAATCAAAGAGTGTTGATGGTAGCATATGTTGATGTATTATTTATACTTAATTTATTACTTTTTTCAATCTTGACATAACCAGTCAATGAGATTAATATAATAGTAAAGCATTGTGTATTATAATTATTCAGATTATTGTAATTATTAATTTGATAATATGGACATAAGGTTAGCCTACTAATTTTAAGGTTAGGACTATTTTTCTTTAACAAGTTTCTGGAAGTTGATATATATATTGCATGATATTCTGACATGTAAGTATTAACCTCAGGAGAAGACGCTAATGTTATCTCCATATTATCCTATTAATGTTTTATTGCCTCTATAACAGAAACGTGGCAGTGCGCTGGCCCGCAAGACTAAGAAGAAGGGGCTCTCGCTGGCCAAGGTATCCAACATCCGCAAGTACAAGATGGCCAAGCGAGGGGAGATGCCAGAAGCCCAGCGCAAGAGGAAGAGACAGGAGAAGAGAGCACAGAAGAAGGTGACGTATGCTGAGCTGAAGAACAAGAAGCAACAGGCCAAGGAGAGGAAGGAGAAGTATGATGCTGAGGATGAACTGTACCCACTCACAGCCGAGGTCACAGGTAGGCATGGACGGGTTATGGGGTACGGAAAAATGAGGTCTTGTTGTGTATTTACATGTCGCTGTTTTTCCAGTTATATAAATCGGTACATTTTTTCACTCAGAACAGCACTTAGAGGTCTTGTAAAGTAATAGTTTCTATGTGTATATCATAGTTGTTTTTTCATATATATAAATCAATACATATTTTCGCTGGGAACATCACATAGAAGTCTTGTCGTGTAATGGTTTTGCGATTATATGTCACTGTTTGTCCATATATATAAATCAATACTTATTTTTTGCTCATAACGGCACATAGAGGTATTGTAAGTGTAATGGTTTTGTGATTATTTGTCACTGGCTTTCCATATATATAAATTAATACATATGTTCCTATTTTCCTTCTGCAGGTGAAGACATGATTAAGATGATGGACCCTGAAGACCTAACTTACTTGGTGGAAAAGTGAGTGTTAAGTGACTCTACTTACACTACCAGCTCACTTTTTACTTGTCATTCTACTGACTTATATATAAATTAAGTACAGTATTAACATCAACATTACATTTACTTATATGTTCTCCTTCTAATAATACTACAGTGTGTGAATAGATACCTTGCTGTAGACATTATATTGTACTTCATTAATATATTGTACTTTATCATATTACTTTTCACCACTTAAGGAAAGGGACAAAGAGGAAACACAAGGAGAATGGAGTGGAAGGGGAAGGGGAGGGAGAGGAGCAGTATGACAACCAGGAACGTACTTTTGATGAGGTTCACGATGGGAAGAAAGTGAAAGGTCTGCTGCCCTTCAAGACTGACAAAGGCATCATTCTAAGGTTCAAGGAGGTGGAAGGTAGGCTAGACTGTGTGTGACTTTGGAAATAATACTTGGTTGTGATTATTAATAGGCTTTGGCCTTAGAAATACTACTTTGTTATGATTATTAATTTTTTTTTTTTTTTTGTTTTTGTTTTTTTGTTTGTTTATTTGTGTAAGGAATTTTTTTGAAGTAAGTAAAGAAAATAATGAAATAACGAAAATAATGGATTCTGGTGCTACAGGTCTCTTTCTTTTTTCTCTCTCTCTCTCTGTCTATCTATTTATTTTATTTATAATTTATGTGCTGTATTATCAGATGGTTGTATTTGGGATGAAAGCCGAATATAATGAGTTAAATATTTACCGAAGGATAACTAATAATACTACATCAATTAACGTATCTTTGTATTATTAACTCTAATAGATGAGAAGGAACCAGAAGAACCAGGTGAAGATGAGAAGAAGGAGGAGGAAGAGGAAGTAAATAAAGAACAAGAGGAGGAGGAGGAAGAAGAAGAACCAGAAGAGAAGTCAGCCGTTGATTTCCTGTTAGAAAGACAGAATAAACTTGAGGAGAAGAAGATCAAGATTGGATGTCTGGCGGCTAACTTCATTCAACAACCCGAGGAAAGGGTGAGAAGACTTGCCTGCGCTAAACTATATTAATAAACTCAGAATTTTGCAAGATAATAAGAGCGATTGATGCACTAATTTAAAAGTTGAATAAGTTAAGAATATTACCTCATAATCTAGTAATTGATAGTCTAATTTTAAGTTGAATTAGTTAAGAATTATGCTTCAAAATTGAATCATTGATGCACTAATTTCAAGTTGAACAAGTGATATTCTAATTTCAAGTTCAAATAAGTTACGAATATTACTTCACAATCTAATAAGTGATGTTCTAATTTCAAGTCTTATTGGTATTAGTTATCATAGGTAACTTTTAACACATCCTTCCACCCCAGTTGTCAGGTTTTTCCAGCTTACTGCACTTCCTGGATGAGTCGGACCCAGACATTGCACTTACCATCAAGAAGTACACGGCACTCAGTCTGCTGGAAGTGTTCAATAAAGTGATTCCTTCCTACCCCATCCAACACCACGATATGAATTTTAAATGTGAGTCTGTCTGTGTGTGTGTGTGTGTGTGTGTGTGTTCTCGGGTGATTCTTGTACTGGGAATGAATGGATGTAATATATGTTTGTTAACTTTAATGTGTGTTTATTGTTGTTTGATTTCAGTGTTTTTTTTATGAGTATATACTGTATTTTTATGTTTTTATTTTTTTTCACTATTTAGGTTGTTATTGAAAGGTAAGGAAGTGATTAAATCTATTTTTTTCATATATCCTCTATTCCTGCCTTGCTCATTCACATTTCATGCATTATTGTTATTATTATTATTACTATTATTATTATTGTTACATGCAATCATGATTTCTTTTCTCCTTTCCATCTCTAGTGAAGAAAGAGACCAAGCAAGTTTTCTTCTACGAGAACCACCTCCTTTCGGGTTACCAGATTTACCTGAAGGCTTTAGAGAACATGCTGTCTGACTCCTCCAAGAAGACCAGAATACCAGCCATGCAGGTGTGTGGAGACTTAACAGTATTCTTCTTCTTCTTCTTCTTCTTCTTCTTCTTCTATTAAAAGGGTAGAGAAAGATTTGATAAAGAATGTTTTGTGTTGACTTATAAATATTGACAGGAACTAAAGAAAGACTTGACACTTTTTATTAGTTTATTTCCTCAAACAAGAAAAAGAATATAGAATTAACTTTATTATTTTGTATTGTGTATACTATTTCCCTAACTAAACAATACATTACAGGCAAATTTCCTTGAATGAATACTTATTTACAGTCATTTCCTTCACTGTAACGGGCTTTTTGTAGCTTCCTTATATAATTTTGTTGTTATATTCTTATGTTCTTATGTTCTTATGTTCTTATATTACGTTCTTATATTTTCATTCTTATGTTGTTAGGTTATTATATTCTTATGTTCTTATATCCTTATGTCCTTATGTTTTTATTTTTATGTTCTTATGTTCTTATACTATTATATTCCTATGTTCTTATGTTCTGATGTTGTTCTGTTCTTGTGTAACCTAACCCCCTTGACAGTCTATAGGTACAGTGGGAGTGCGTTGCCTCGGGGAGCTGCTCACCACACACAGTCACTTCAACTTCACCTCCAACATCATCCAGGCCCTCGTGCCCCTCCTCAACCACCCCCACGACCCCCTCTCTGCCCTCACAGTCTCATACATGACTAAGATGTTCAAGATTGATAAAATGGGTTACTACTCCTTTGAGGTGAGTGGGGAGGATTGGGGTTGTGTTGGTTTGCGTGTGTGTTCTGTTTGTGGTGATTGGTTTGTGTGTGTGTGTGTGTGTTTAATGTTTTGTTTTTTTTCTGTTATTTAAACTTTTGACGTACATTAATTTTTTTTTGTTTTTTTGTCAATGTCAGTTTTTATTTTTGAATGTTATTTATTTATTTTTGTTTTGTTTAGCGTTATTTTTTTTTCCATTCTGTCAATCAGTCAGGTAATGAATCAGTCAAACATTTAATCAGTCAGTTCAAGTACCAGTCAGTCAGTCAGTGAGTGAAAGTACCAGTCAATAGGTTAATTAAAATCCCTGTTAATCATTCAGTCAATCAGTCAGTCAAAATACGAGTCAGTCAATCAATCAGTCAAAATACGAGTCAGTCAATCAGTCAGTCAAAATACGAGTCAGTCAATCAGTCAGTCAAAATACGAGTCAGTCAATCAGTCAGTCAAAATACGAGTCAGTCAATCAGTCAGTCAAAATACCAGTCCGTCAATCAAAATACCAGTCAGTCAATCAATCAGTCAATTAACATACCAGTCAGTTAATAAGTCAGTCAAAATACCAGTTAATCAGTCAATTAAAATACCAATCAGTTAGTCAAATTACGAGTCAATCAGTCAGTCAATCAGTCAATTAAAATACCAGTCAATCAGTCAGTCAATTAACATACCATTCAGTCAAAATACCAATCAGTCAATCTCCGTTTTTAGATAGTGAAGCGCATTGATCACTTTGTGCGTCGGCGTTCGTTCCGAGTGCGTCCTGAGGTGCTGAAGGTCCTGCTTGGGCTGAGGCTGAAGGAAGCCTCATCCCTCGACACCATCTTGGAGTCCAAACTGTCATCCAAACGCAAGATGACGCACACCGAGAAACTCATCCGGAAGATTACGGATGAACAGAAGAGGATGAAGTCTAAGAAGGAGGCTAAGGTAGGTGGATGATGATGATGATGATGATGATAATAATAATAGTAATAATAATAATGATAATGATAATAATAATAAGAAGATGAAGATGACGAAGAAAAAGCAGAAGAATGATAATGATACTAGTAATAATAATAATGATGATAATAGTTATGATAATGATGATAATAATAAATGGTTTGTTAATATAGGAATGTTATGAACTGAAAATATATACTAGAAGGGAGTTGAAAAGGAAAAAAATAGTAATAATATATGTGTTTTTATGTGTATGTGTGTGTGTGTGTGGATATGTGTGTGCGTGTTTGGATATGTACATGTATGGATGTGTGTGTGTTCGGATGTGTGTGCATTTAGATGTGTGTGTTTAGATATGTATGTATAAAGATGTGTGTGTATTTAGATATGTACGTGTTTGAATATGTATGTGTGTTATGCTATATGGTGTTCCTACCTTCCTATCACCACATAATATAGTCATCACCATTCTCTCTACACCACCACTACCACTCTTTTCCAGCTGTTCCGTAAGAAGAGGAAGCTGGAGGAGCAGATGAAGGGTATTAAGGAGGAGAAGGTGAGCCAGGCACGCAAGAAGCAGCACACGGGCCTCATACAGCTGGTGTTTGGACTCTACATACACGTGTTGAAACGCAGACCCAACAACAAACTCAATGGTGTCGTGTTAGAAGGATTAGCCAAGTGAGGATATAGGATTGTGTTGGGTTGTGTGGTGTTAAGGTTGATTTTCTTTTTCCTTTTTTTCTTTCTTTCTTTCTTTCTTTCTTTCTTTCTTCTTCTTCTTCTTC
Source organism: Cancer borealis (assembly GCA_036785275.1). Lineage (NCBI taxonomy): Eukaryota > Metazoa > Arthropoda > Malacostraca > Decapoda > Cancridae > Cancer > Cancer borealis. Next base: position 40,261 of record JAXIVD010003137.1, read on the forward strand.
TTCTTCTTCTTCTTCTTCTTCTTCTTTTTCTTCTTCTTTTTCTTCTTCTTTTTTATTTTATTTTATTTTTTTTTGGTTCATCTATAATAATGGGAATAGAATGGATGTAATGATTGGTCTCTCTCTTTCTCTCTTTTTTTTTTAATCTTTTTTTTTTCTTATTAGGGAAATGGCAATACAAGTGAACCTTCATTTTATTGATCTTTTTATATATTGTTTTGCCCTTGCCTGGTTTTCCATTAAAATGCCCCCCCCTCCCCCCCACCAAAAAAAAAAAATAATAATAATGATAACAAAGTAAGAAATAGATCAATCAAAATTCATAATAGCTAGTAATGAAGTAAACAAATAGATCAATAAAAAAAATAATAACAATAATGTAGTTAAAAAAAATAGTAAAGCTAATGATAAAGTATAAAAAAAAAAAAATAATAATAACAATAACAACACAGTAAAAATAAATAAATAAAATAAATACCTTCCATCTCCACTACTAGATTCTCCCACTTGATCAACATTGAATTCTTCGCTGACCTCCTCAACGTGCTCGGAGGGTTGATGGCAGAAGGATCACTACAGTTCCGAGAGTCCCTTCACTGCATCCAGGTTGTGTTCACCATCCTAGCCGGCCAAGGGGAGGTGCTGACCCTAGACCCCCATAGATTCTTCAAGTATCTATATGCCAATATGTTCAGGCTGAGTGCAGGTGTGTGTGTGTGTGTGTGTTTGTGTTGTTATGTGATCCTAAAGTTAGTGTTACAATATACAGATTCTTTAGTCCTTCCTCCTCCTAGAAATCCAATGAAAAAGAGGAGATAATAGTAATCTTAGAAAATACCTTCATAACACTAATACAGAACAATCTTTATGAAGTGTAACACCAGTTTATTAACACATACAGTCTATTTATAAACCGTAACACCACACACTATTTATAAACCGTAACACCACACAGTCTATTTATGCAGCATAACACCACAGTCTCCTACCACACACAGCCACCAACCACGATGACACACAATCAATCCTGGAGTCTTTGAAGCAAATGTTGGTGGAGCACAGACGCAAGGCAAACCCAGGACGTGTGTTGGCCTTCAGTAAGCGCCTCTCCACCTTCAGCCTGGCACTCCTACACAATGGCACTGTACCGGCACTCATCACACTACGCAGCATCATATTGGTGAGTTAGGTTAGGTTAAGTTAGTTTGCTAGTTATTATTGTTACTTTTCCCTTCAATACCGTTACTCTGACTCTCATTCTGGTTGATTTATTAGGTTAGGTTAGTTAATTAGTTAGTTAGTTAGTTAATTAGTTATCGTCTTATTACTATTGTTACTTTCTCCTTCAACACCTATAAAATTTCTGTCCATAGTATCTTGAAACAAAATACTAATCTTTATATTCTAATTACGTCTAAGTCTTATTTATCATCCTAGTTGATTTTGTTAATGTGTTAAGTTAGGTTAGGTGAGGTTGGGTTAGGATAGCTTAGGTTAGATTAGATTAGTTAGGTTATGATAATTTACGTTATTTTTGGTTACGTTAGAATGGGTTAGGTTAGTTAGTTAGTATAAGGTGAAGATATAGAAGACAGTCTCATAGCTATTAAATCATGAGGTGGATTAATGAGTATGTTTCATGAGGTGAATTAATGAGTGTGTTTCATGAGGTGGATATATGAGTATGTGTTTCATGAGGTGGATTAATGAGTGTGTGTTCCGCTTCCCTCAACCCCCCCCCAGGCCCATCCACCTGCAGAAGCCCTGATGGAGACTGACTCTGAGGGGACGAGTGGAGTGTTTTCAGCGGAGGTGGAAGAGCCGGAACACTCCAACGCAGCCGCATCCACTTTCTGGGAACTGTACTGTTTGTCGGTAAGGCTAGAAACATTATTTATTCCTGTTTATTAAGTGTGTGTGTTTATGTTTTGATTTTGTATTTATTTATTTATTTTATTTTACTTTATTTTATTTCCTTTGTATAGCTAATTTAATGTTTTTTGTTTATTTTATTATTATTATTATTATTATTATTTATTTTTTTTTTTTTAAGTGTGAATGTCTGTTTTTTCTTTTTGTTTTATTTTTATTGGTTTGAATATTTCTTAGTTTATGAATGTTTATGTTTAGTATTGTATTTTCTTGTTTTAAATCTTCCTTATATTATCAGTGTCATATTGAAGGATTATATTTATAGTTTTCCAGTTTTAAGTATGAATGAACTGCTGTTATAGAGTATTGTATCCTCTTAGTTCTTGTTTTCATAGCCATTTCCAATCTTCCTTATAAGTTTTCAGTATCATAATATAGAGTTATTTAAATGTTCCACAAAATTAATACATATCTCTAATAGCTTTCGAGAAAATGAAGAAGAAAGTCATGATTTGGAAAAAAAAGATACGGTTTAATTTCACTGCATAATTATTAGTCATAGAACAAATATTCATAATGACAGTTGTAGCGTTTAATTAGGTCTATCAGATGCTGCCGTTAAGTTGTGGTGACATTATTGTGTTGTGAGTGTGTGGTGTGGTGTGATGTGGTTAATGTGTTGTGTTGTGGTGTGTTGCAGAGGCATTACCACAGCACGGTGAGGCAGCTAGCGGAACACTTGCTGGCTGGTGTTCCGCTGCAAGGACAAGGAAGTCTCCCCTACACACTGACCAAGAGGTAAGGATGTGTAGAAAGGAAGGATAGGATTGTAATGTTGAGTAGAAGTAAGGTAAGAGGTTAGGATATGTAGGAAGGAAGGAAGGAAGGATAGGATTGTAATGTTGAGTAGAAGTAAGGTAAGAGGTTAGGATGTATAGGATGGAAGGATAGGAATGAAATATTGACTAAAAGTAGAGTAATAGTATAAATAAAAGTAAAAATTATAATAAATACATTTGAAGTAGAGCAATACTTTAAAAAAAATTGAATAGATGGTAATAAGGGAAGGATAGGATTGAATTATAAGATAGAAGCAGAGTAGTAATATAAATAAAACTAAAATAGATGATAATGAGATAATAGTCATGAAAAATAGACCAAAAAAATAGATATAAAATAATATATAATTCCCTCAACTGCAATTCACAAACTACACATGTATATTATCCATACAATAAATACATACAATACAACTAACACAATTAACCTCTCAGAGCCATACCAGAATTGTTTGAAGAATACAACCCCAATGAGATGCGATTCAATCCCGCTGTTCCAACCCCAAGCCGCCACCTCACCAATCACGTATGTGCCAGGACAAAAAAACCCAACAGGAAGGGAAACACAGACCACTACGTAACATACTTCATGACCAAGGAAACAGAAAACCTCAAAAAACCTCTCACAAACGGCCACAAGAAAGAAAACGTAAAGGGATCACTAAAAATTAACGGTTTCAAGGACAAGATCGGATGTTTAACGGATTTCTCTTGTCCGGATGTGGATAATATGGATTTCTCGAGTGCTATGCTGTCTAATATGGATTTAGACAGCATTAAAGTAAGGGAGAGGAAGGAAGAGGATGCTATGAGTAAAGACTTCACCATCAGCCTCTTGAAAGTGGAGTCTAAGGCATAGGATTGGAATGTATAGGTAAGGGAATAAAGTATTGTTTTGTTTGTGTATTTATAGTTTGTTTGGGTACCTGGCGTAGTGTATAAGTAGTTTTAAGTAATTAGTGTTTAAGCTGTTGTTACTAGATGTAGATAAGGGTTAGTTTGTAAGGTAGTTTTGATAAGTGATATGTAGTGTAAAATTAGTAGAAAGTAAATTTTTTTGGTATATATATATCTTTCTTTTATTATCAGAAACACTTTTTTTCTTTTTTATCTCAGAGCAAGGCATATTGTATCTTTAAATAGTAGTATTTTGTGAAAGAATTGATTGATTTTCATATAATACAATGCAAATATATCTTTACCCCTAATAAGAACTATTGATATAATGTATAGTGAAGGAATTAATTTTCACACAACACTTTATAAAAAAAATCACTTCATTAGCAAAAAAAAAATTAATAACAGTATTTAGACTCATCATTTTATTACTTCATGTAGTTAAGTAGCAAAAAAAAAAGATATAGTACGTTTATTTTTAACTTTTTGAAAGAGGAAGAGGAAAGGGTTTTAGTAATATATTGTTAAGACGTGATTTGAACTTTGAAACTGGTCCTCCCTCTACTATTACTATTACTACTTGGTAAAAACTAAACTGGTGTGTGTGTGTGTGGTTGTGTGGTAGGTGTAGTGTAGGTGTGTATGAGTGTGTGTGTGTGTAGGTGTGGGTGTGGGTGATGATTATTATGACACGTTTCAAGCGGTCTGGATTTTATTTTTTATTTATTTTTTTTTTTCAAGCCAAATTTGTATATAATTGTCAAGTTCAAGTCTGTCATATAGATTATGTCATATAGATTAACTATTATAATTTTTCTTCTTTTTGTCTTTTGTGTGAAGATAGGCGAGTGACCCCTCAAAAAAAAAAAAAAAAAAAAAAAATTGTAGCCAAAATATTTCCTTGTCTTAAGAAGTTCATTCACCCCAACATTTTTATTTTTTATTTTATCATACGATCATCGCAATAGAAAAACAGATTACAGTTATCCATAAAATACAGAAATTCTATTTATCATAATCTCAAACAAAATATATAACTATTACCTACGACATATAGAAATTTGAATCAGAAATATTCCTTAATTTTGAAAGGTCCATCCACCCCAACCTTCCTTCTCACCTTCACGCCATA